>JBBPBR010000420.1:0-25002 GCA_037974775.1 Cicer pinnatifidum
AATAAGACTAGGGAGGACGTAAATGACCTAAATCTTCCACCAATGACACAAATGAACTTATTGGATACACAAGGTTGGTTAAAAACCCTAATTGGACAAGAATAAGCCTAGGGAGGACGAAAATGACCTAAATGTTCAACCAATGACACAAATGAACTTTATTGGATGCACAAGGTTGGTTAAAAACCCTAATTGGACAAGAATAAGCCTAGGGAGGACGAAAATGACCTAAATGTTCGTCCAATGACACAAACACACCTATTGGATGCAAAGGATTGCATAAAAACCCTTATTGGACAAGAATAAGCCTAGGGAGGACGAAAATGACCTAAATGTTCGTCCAATGACACAAACACACTTATTGGATGCACAAGATTGCATAAAAACCCTAATTGGACAAGAATAAGACTAGGGAGGACGAAAATGACCTAAATGTCCCTCTAATGACACAAACACACCTATTGGACGCACAAGATTGCATAAAAACCCTAATTCGACAAGAATAAGACTAAGGAGGACGAAAATGACCTAAATGATCATCCAATGACACAAATGAACTTATTGGATGCACAAGACTGGTTAAAAACCCTAATTGGACAAGAATAAGCCTAGGGAGGACGAAAATGTCCTAAATGTTCGTCCAATGACACAAACACACCTATTGGATGCACAAGATTGCATAAAAACCCTAATTTGGCAAGAATAAGACTAGGGAGGACGAAAATGACCTAAATGTCCCTCCAATGACACAAACACACCTATTGGATGCACAAGATTGCATAAAAACCCTAATTCGACAAGAATAAGACTAGGGAGGACGAAAATGACCTAAATGTTCCTCCAATGACACAAACACACCAATTGGATGCACAAGATTGCATAAAAACCCTAATTGGTCAAGAATAAGACTAGGGAGGACGTAAATGACCTAAATGTTCCACCAATGACACAAATGAACTTATTGGATACACAAGGTTGGTTAAAAACCCTAATTGGACAAGAATAAGCCTAGGGAGGACGAAAATGACCTAAATGTTCAACCAATGACACAAATGAACTTTATTGGATGCGCAAGGTTGGTTAAAAACCCTAATTGGACAAGAATAAGCCTAGAGAGGACGAAAATGACCTAAATGTTCGTCCAATGACACAAACACACCTATTGGATGCAAAGGATTGCATAAAAACCCTAATTGGACAAGAATAAGCCTAGGGAGGACGAAAATGACCTAAATGTTCGTCCAATGACACAAACACACCTATTGGATGCACAAGATTGCATAAAAATCCTAATTGGACAAGAATAAGACTAGGGAGGACGAAAATGACCTAAATGTTCATCCAATGACACAAATGAACTTATTGAATGCACAAGATTGGTTAAAAACCCTAATCGGACAAGAATAAGCCTAGGGAGGATGAAAATGACCTAAATGTTCTTCCAATGACACAAACACACCTATTGGATGCACAAGATTGCATAAAAACCCTAATTGGACAAGAATAAGACTAGGGAGGACGAAAATGACCTAAATGTTCCTCCAATGACACAAACACACCTATTGGATGCACAAGATTGCATAAAAACCCTAATTGGACAAGAATTAGCATAGGGAGGACGAAAATGACCTAAACGTTCATCCAATGACACAAACCCACATATTGGATGCACAAGATTGCTTAAAACCCTAATTGGACAAGAATAAGACTAGGGAGGACGAAAATGACCTAAATGTTCATCCAATGACACAAATGAACTTATTGAATGCATAAGATTGGTTAAAAACCCTAATCGGACAAGAATAAGCCTAGGGAGGACGAAAATGACCTAAATGTTCTTCCAATGACACAAACATACCTATTGGATGCACAAGATTGCATAAAAACCCTAATTGGACAAGAATAAGACTAGGGAGGACGAAAATGACCTAAATGTTCCTCCAATGACACAAACACACCTATTGGATGCACAAGATTGCATAAAAACCCTAATTGGACAAGAATAAGACTAGGGAGGACGAAAGTGACTTAAATGTTCATCCAATGACACAAATGAACTTATTGTATGCACAAGATTTGTTAAAAACCCTAATTGGACAAGAATAAGCATAGGGAGGACGAAAATTACCTAAATGTTCATCCAATGACACAAACACACATATTGGATGCACAAGATTGCTTAAAACCCTAATTGGACAAGAATAAGACTAGGGAGGACGAAAATGACCTAAATGTTCATCGAATGACACATATGAACTTATTGGATGCACAAGATTGGTTAAAAACCCTAATTGGACAAGAATAAGACTAGGGAGGACGAAAATGACCTAAATGTTCCTCCAATGACACAAACACACCTATTGGATGCACAAGATTGCATAAAAACCCTAATTGGACAAGAATAAGACTAGGGAGGACGAAAATGACTTAAATGTTCATCCAATGACACAAATGAACTTATTGGATGCACAAGATTGGTTGAAAACCCTAATTGGACAAGAATAAGCCTAGGGAGGACGAAAATGACCTAAATGTTCATCCAATGACACAAATGAACTTATTGGATGCACAAGATTGGTTAAAACCCTAATTGGAGAAGAATAAGCCTAGGGAGGACGAAAATGACCCAAATGTTCATCCAATGACACAAATGAACTTAGTGGATGCACAAGATTGGTTAAAAACCCTAATTGGACAAGAATAAGCATAGGGAGGACGAAAATGACCTAAATGTTCGTCCAATGACACAAAAACACCTATTGGATGCACAAGATTGCATAAAAACCCTAATTGGACAAGAATAAGACTAGGGAGGACGAAAATGACCTAAATGTTCCTCCAATGACACAAACACACCTATTGGATGCACAAGATTGCATAAAAACCCTAATTGGACAAGAATAAGACTAGGGAGGACTTAAATGACCTAAATGTTCCACCAATGACACAAATGAACTTATTGGATACACAAGGTTGGTTAAAAACCCTAATTGGACAAGAATAAGCCTAGGGAGGACGAAAATGACCTAAATGTTCAACCAATGACACAAATGAACTTATTGGATGCACAAGGTTGGTTAAAAACCTTAATTGGACAAGAATAAGCCTAGGGAGGACGAAAATGACCTAAATGTTCGTCCAATGACACAAACACACCTATTGGATGCACAAGATTGCATAAAAACCCTAATTGGACAAGAATAAGACTAGGGAGGACGAAAATGACCTAAATGTTCCTCCAATGACACAAACACACCTATTGGATGCACAAGATTGCATAAAAACCATAATAGGACAAGAATAAGACTAGGGAGGACGAAAATGACCTAAATGTTCATCCAATGACACAAATGAACTTATTGAATGCACAAGATTGGCTAAAAACCCTAATCGGACAAGAATAAGCCTAGGGAGGACGAAAATGACCTAAATGTTCGTCCAATGACACAAACACACCTATTGGATGCACAAGATTGCATAAAAACCCTAATTGGACAAGAATAAGACTAGGGAGGACGAAAATGACCTAAATTTTCCTCCAATGACACAAACACACCTATTGGATGCACAAGATTGCATAAAAACCCTAATTGGACAAGAATAAGACTAGGGAGGACGAAAATGACCTAAATGTTCCTCCAATGACACAAACACACCTATTGGATGCACAAGATTGCATAAAAACCCTAATTGGACAAGAATAAGACTAGGGAGGACGAAAATGACCTAAATGTTCCTCCAATGACAGAAACACACCTTTTGGATGCACAACATTGCATAAAAACCCTAATTCGACAAGAATAAGACTAGGGAGGACGAAAATGACCTCAATGTTCCTCCAATGACACAAATGAACTTATTGGATGCACAAGATTGCATAAAAACCCTAATTGGACAAGAATAAGACTAGGGAGGACGAAAATGACCTAAATGTTCCTCCAATGACACAAACACACCTATTGGATGCACAAGATTGCATAAAAACCCTAATTCGACAAGAATAAAACTAGGGAGGACGAAAATGACCTAAAAGTTCATCCAATGACACAAATGAACTTATTGGATGCACAAGATTGGTTAAAAACCCTAATTGGACAAGAATAAGCCTAGGGAGGACGAAAATGACCTAAAAGTTCGTCCAATGACACAAACACACCTATTGGATGCACAAGATTGCATAAAAACCCTAATTGGACAAGAATAAGACTAGGGAGGACGAAAATGACCTAAATGTTCCTCCAATGACACAAACACACATATTGGATGCACAAGATTGCTTAAAACCCTAATTGGACAAGAATAAGACTAGGGATGTCGAAAATGACCTAAATGTTCATCCAATGACACAAATGAACTTATTGGATGCACAAGATTGGTTAAAAACCCTACTTGGACAAGGATAAGCCTAGGGAGGATGAAAATGACCTAAATGTTCGTCCAATGACACAAACACACCTATTGGATGCACAAGATTGCATAAAAACCCTAATTGGACAAGAATAAGACTAGGGAGGACGAAAATGACCTAAATGTTCCTCCAATGACACAAACACACCTATTGGATGCACAAGATTGCATAAAAACCCTAATTGGACAAGAATAAGACTAGGGAGGACGAAAATGACCTAAATGTTCCTCCAATGACAGAAACACACCTTTTGGATGCACAACATTGCATAAAAACCCTAATTCGACAAGAATAAGACTAGGGAGGACGAAAATGACCTCAATGTTCCTCCAATGACACAAACACACCTATTGGATGCACAAGATTGCATAAAAACCCTAATTGGACAAGAATAAGACTAGGGAGGACGAAAATGACCTAAATGTTCCTCCAATGACACAAACACACCTATTGGATGCACAAGATTGCATAAAAACCCTAATTGGACAAGAATAAGCCTAGGGAGGACGAAAATGACCTAAATGTTCGTCCAATGACACAAACACATCTATTGGATGCACAACATTGCATAAAAACCCTAATTGGACAAGAATAAGACTAGGGAGGACGAAAATGACCTAAATGTTCATCCAATGACACAAATGAACTTATTGGATGCACAAGATTGGTTAAAAACCCTAATTGGACAAGAATAAGCATAGGGAGGACGAAAAGGACCTAAACGTTCATCCAATGACACAAACCCATATATTGGATGCACAAGATTGCTTAAAACCCTAATTGGACAAGAATAATACTAGGGAGGACGAAAATGACCTAAATGTTCATCCAATGACACAAATGAACTTATTGAATGCACAAGATTGGTTAAAAACCCTAATCGGACAAGAATAAGCCTAGGGAGGACGAAAATGACCTAAATGTTCTTCCAATGACACAAACACACCTATTGGATGCACAAGATTGCATAAAAACCCTAATTGGGCAAGAATAAGACTAGGGAGGACGAAAATGACCTAAATGTTCCTCCATTGACACAAACACACCTATTGGATGCACAAGATTGCATAAAAACCCTAATTGGACAAGAATAAGACTAGGGAGGACGAAAATGACCTAAATGTTCCTCCAATGACACAAACACACCTATTGGATGCACAAGATTGCATAAAAACCCTAATTGGACAAGAATAAGACTAGGGAGGACGTAAATGACCTAAATGTTCCACCAATGACACAAATGAACTTATTGGATACACAAGGTTGGTTAAAAACCCTAATTGGACAAGAATAAGCCTAGGGAGGACGAAAATGACCTAAATGTTCAACCAATGACACAAATGAACTTTATTGGATGCACAAGGTTGGTTAAAAACCCTAATTGGACAAGAATAAGCCTAGGGAGGACGAAAATGACCTAAATGTTCGTCCAATGACACAAACACACCTATTGGATGCAAAGGATTGCATAAAAACCCTAATTGGACAAGAAAAAGCCTAGGGAGGACGAAAATGACCTAAATGTTCGTCCAATGACACAAACACACCTATTGGATGCACAAGATTGCATAAAAACCCTAATTGGACAAGAATAAGACTAGGGAGGACGAAAATGACCTAAATGTCCCTCCAATGACACAAACACACCTATTGGATGCACAAGATTGCATAAAAACCCTAATTCGACAAGAATAAGACTAGGGAGGACGAAAATGACCTAAATGTTCCTCCAATGACA
This sequence comes from Cicer pinnatifidum, assembly GCA_037974775.1. Lineage (NCBI taxonomy): Eukaryota > Viridiplantae > Streptophyta > Magnoliopsida > Fabales > Fabaceae > Cicer > Cicer pinnatifidum. The sequence goes on from JBBPBR010000420.1 coordinate 6,147, forward strand.
CAAACACACCTATTGGATGCACAAGATTGCATAAAAACCGTAATTGGACAAGAATAAGACTGGGGAGGACGAAAATGACCTAAATGTTCATCCAATGACACAAATGAACTTATTGGATGCACAAGATTGGTTAAAAACCCTAATTGGACAAGAATAAGCCTAGGGAGGACGAAAATGACCTAAATGTTCGTCCAATGACACAAATGAACTTATTGGATGCACAAGATTGGTAAAAAACCATAATTGGACAAGAATAAGCCTAGGGAGGACGAAAATGACCTAAATGTTCATCCAATGACACAAATGAACTTATTGGATGCACAAGATTGGTTAAAAACCCTAATTGGACAAGAATAAGCCTAGGGAGGACGAAAATGACCTAAATGTTCATCCAATGACACAAATGAACTTATTGGATGCACAAGATGGGTTGAAAACCCTAATTGGACAAGAATAAGCCTAGGGAGGACGAAAATGACCTAAATGTTCATCCAATGACACAAATGAACTTATTGGATGCACAAGATTGGTTAAAAACCCTAATTGGACAAGAATAAGCCTAGGGAGGACGAAAATGACCTAAATGTTCGTCCAATGAAACAAACACATCTATTGGATGCACAAGATTGCATAAAAACCCTAATTGGACAAGAATAAGACTAGGGAGGACGAAAATGACCTAAATGTTCCTCCAATGACACAAACACACCTATTGGATGCACAAGATTGCATAAAAACCCTAATTGGACAAGAATAAGACTAGGGAGGACGAAAATGACCTAAATGTTCCTCCAATGACAGAAACACACCTTTTGGATGCACAACATTGCATAAAAACCCTAATTCGACAAGAATAAGACTAGGGAGGACGAAAATGACCTCAATGTTCCTCCAATGACACAAACACACCTATTGGATGCACAAGATTGCATAAAAACCCTAATTGGACAAGAATAAGACTAGGGAGGACGAAAATGACCTAAATGTTCCTCCAATGACACAAACACACCTATTGGATGCACAAGATTGCATAAAAACCCTAATTCAACAAGAATAAGACTAGGGAGGACGAAAATGACCTAAATGTTCCTCCAATAACACAAACACACCTATTGGATGCACAAGATTGCATAAAAACCCTAATTGGACAAGAATAAGACTAGGGAAGACGAAAATGACCTAAATGTTCATCCAATGACACAAATGAACTTATTGGATGCACAAGATTGGTTAAAAACCCTAATTGGACAAGAATAAGCATAGGGAGGACGAAAATGACCTAAACGTTCATCCAATGACACAAACCCATATATTGGATGCACAAGATTGCTTAAAACCCTAATTGGACAAGAATAAGACTAGGGAGGACGAAAATGACCTAAATGTTCATCCAATGACACAAATGAACTTATTGAATGCACAAGATTGGTTAAAAACCCTAATCGGACAAGAATAAGCCTAGGGAGGACGAAAATGACCTTAATGTTCTTCCAATGACACAAACACACCTATTGGATGCACAAGATTGCATAAAAACCCTAATTGGACAAGAATAAGACTAGGGAGGACGAAAATGACCTAAATGTTCCTCCAATGACACAAACACACCTATTGGATGCACAAGATTGCATAAAAACCCTAATTGGACAAGAATAAGACTAGGGAGGACGAAAATGACCTAAATGTTCATCCAATGACACAAATGAACTTATTGAATGCACAAGATTGGTTAAAAAACCTAATCGGACAAGAATAAGCATAGGGAGGTCGAAAATGACCTAAATGTTCGTCCAATGACACAAACACACCTATTGGACGCACAAGATTGCATAAAAACCCTAATTGGACAAGAATAAGACTAGGGAGGAAGAAAATGACCTAAATGTTCATCCAATGACACAAATGAACTTATTGGATGCACAAGATTGGTTAAAAACCCTAATTGGACAAGAATAAGCCTAGGGAGGACGAAAATGACCTAAATGTTCGTCCAATGACACAAACACACCTATTGGATGCACAAGATTGCATAAAAACCCTAATTGGACAAGAATAAGACTAGGGAGGACGAAAATGACCTAAATGTTCCTCCAATGACACAAACACACCTATTGGATGCACAAGATTGCATAAAAACCCTAATTGGACAAGAATAAGACTAGGGAGGACGTAAATGACCTAAACGTTCCACCAATGACACAAATGAACTTATTGGATGCACAAGGTTGGTTAAAAACCCTAATTGGACAAGAATAAGACTAGGGAGGACGAAAATGACCTAAATGTTCATCCAATGACACAAATGAACTTATTGGATGCACAAGATTGGTTAAAAACCCTAATTGGACAAGAATAAGCCTAGGGAGGACGAAAATGACCTAAATGTTCGTCCAATGACACAAACACACCTATTGGATGCACAAGATTGCATAAAAACCCTAATTGGACAAGAATAAGACTAGGAAGGACGAAAATGACCTAAATGTTCGTCCAATGACACAAATGAACTTATTGGATGCACAAGATTGGTTAAAAACCCTAATTGGACAAGAATAAGCATAGAGAGGACGAAAATGACCTAAACGTTCATCCAATGACACAAACCCACATATTGGATGCACAAGATTGCTTAAAACCCTAATTGGACAAGAATAAGACTAGGGAGGACGAAAATGACCTAAATGTTCATCCAATGACACAAATGAACTTATTGGATGCACAAGATTGGTTAAAAACCCTAATTGGACAAGAATAAGCCTAGGGAGGACGAAAATGACCTAAATGTTCGTCCAATGACACAAACACACCTATTGGATGCACAAGATTGCATAAAACCCTAATTGGACAAGAATAAGCCTTGGGAGGACGAAAATGACCTAAATGTTCATCAAATGACACAAATGAACTTATTGGATGCACAAGATTGGTTAAAAACCCTAATTGGACAAGAATAAGCCTAGAGAGGACGAAAATGACCTAAATGTTCATCCAATGACACAAATGAACTTATTGGATGCACAAGATTGGTTAAAAACCCTAATTGGACAAGAATAAGCCTAGGGAGGACGAAAATGACCTAAATGTTCGTCCAATGACACAAACACACCTATTGGATGCACAAGATTGCATAAAAACCCTAATTGGACAAGAATAAGACTAGGGAGGACGAAAAGGAGCTAAATGTTCATCCAATGACACAAACACACCTATTGGATGCAAAAGATTGCATAAAAACCCTAATTGGACAAGAATAAGACTAGGGAGGACGTAAATGACTTAAATGTTCCACCAATGACACAAATGAACTTATTGGATGCACAAGATTGGTTGAAAACCCTAATTGGCCAAGAATAAGCCTAGGGAGGACGAAAATGACCTAAATGTTCGTCCAATGAGACAAACACGCCTATTGGATGCACAAGATTGCATAAAAACCCTAATTGGACAAGAATAAGACTAGGGAGGACGAAAATGACCTAAATGTTCCTCCAATGACACAAACACACCTATTGGATGCACAAGATTGCATAAAACCCTAATTCGACAAGAATAAGACTAGGGAGGACGAAAATGACCTAAATGTTCCTCCAATGACACAAACACACCTATTGGATGCACAAGATTGCATAAAAACGCTAATTGGACAAGAATAAGACTTGGGAGGACGAAAATGACCTAAATGTTCATCCAATGACACAAATGAACTTATTGGATGCACAAGATTGGTTAAAAACCCTAATTGGACAAGAATAAGCCTAGGGAGGACGAAAATGACCTAAATGTTCGTCCAATGACACAAACACACCTATTGGATGCACAAGATTGCATAAAAACCCTAATTGGACAAGAATAAGACTAGGGAGGACGAAAATGACCTATATGTCCCTCCAATGACACAAACACACCTATTGGATGCACAAGATTGCATAAAAACCCTAATTCGACAAGAATAAGACTAGGGAGGACGAAAATGACCTAAATGTTCCTCCAATGACACAAAAACACCTATTGGATGCACAAGATTGCATAAAAACCCTAATTGGACAAAAATAAGACTAGGGAGGACGTAAATGACCTAAATGTTCCACCAATGACACAAATGAACTTATTGGATACACAAGGTTGGTTAAAAACCCTAATTGGACAAGAATAAGCCTAGGGAGGACGAAAATGACCTAAATGTTCAACCAATGACACAAATGAACTTTATTGGATGCACAAGGTTGGTTAAAAACCCTAATTGGACAAGAATAAGCCTAGGGAGGACGAAAATGACATAAATGTTCGTCCAATGACACAAACACACCTATTGGATGCACAAGATTGCATAAAAACCCTAATTGGACAAGAATAAGCCTAGGGAGGACGAAAATGACCTAAATGTTCGTCCAATGACACAAACACACCTATTGGATGCACAAGATTGCATAAAAACCCTAATTGGACAAGAATAAGCCTAGGGAGGACGAAAATGACCTAAATGTTCATCCAATGACACTAATGAACTTATTGGATGCACAAGGTTGGTTAAAAACCCTAATTGGACAAGAATAAGACTAGGGAGGACGAAAATGACCTAAATGTTCCTCCAATGACACAAACACACCTATTGGATGCACAAGATTGCATAAAAACCCTAATTGGACAAGAATAAGACTAGGGAGGACTTAAATGACCTAAATGTTCCACCAATGACACAAATGAACTTATTGGATACACAAGGTTGGTTAAAAACCCTAATTGGACAAGAATAAGCCTAGGGAGGACGAAAATGACCTAAATGTTCAACCAATGACACAAATGAACTTATTGGATGCACAAGGATGGATAAAAACCCTAATTGGACAAGAATAAGCCTAGGGAGGACGAAAATGACCTAAATGTTCGTCCAATGACACAAACACACCTATTGGATGCACAGGATTGCATAAAAACCCTAATTGGACAAGAATAAGCCTAGGGAGGACGAAAATGACCTAAATGTTCGTCCAATGACACAAACACACCTATAGGATGCACAAGATTGCATAAAAACCCTAATTGGACAAGAATAAGCCTAGGGAGGACGATAATGACCTAAATGTTCAACCAATGACACAAATGAACTTATTGGATGCACAAGGTTGGTTAAAAACCCTAATTGGACAAGAATAAGCCTAGGGAGGACGAAAATGACCTAAATGTTCGTCCAATGACACAAACACACCTATTGGATGCACAAGATTGCATAAAAACCCTAATTGGACAAGAATAAGACTAAGAGGGACGAAAATGACCTAAATGTTTATCCAATGACACAAACACACCTATTGAATGCACAAGATTGGTTAAAAACCCTAATTGGACAAGAATAACCCTATGGAAGACGAAAATGACCTAAATGTTCATCCAATGACACAAATGAACTTATTGGATTCACAAGATTGGTTAAAAACCCTAATTGGACAAGAATAAGTCTAGGGAGGACGAAAATTACCTAAATGTTCGTCCAATGACACAAACACACCTATTGGATGGACAAGTTTGCATAAAAACCCTAATTGCACAAAAATAAGACTAGGGAGGACGAAAAGGACCCAAATGTTTATCCAATGACACAAACACACCTATTGGATGCACAAGATTGGCTAAAAACCCTAATTGGACAAGAATAAGCCTAGGGAGGACGAAAATGACCTAAATGTTCATCCAATGACACAAATGAACTTATTGGATGCACAAGATTGGTTAAAAACCCTAATTGGCCAAGAATAAGCCTAGGGAGGACGAAAATGACCTAAATGTTCGTCCAATGACACAAATGAACTTATTGGATGCACAAGATTGGTTAAAAACCCTAATTGGACAAGAATAAGCATAGGGAGGACGAAAATGACCTAAATGTTCATCCAATTACACAAACACACATATTGGATGCACAAGATTGCTTAAAACCCTAATTGGACAGAATAAGACTAGGGATGACGAAAATGACCTAAATGTTCATCCAATGACACAAATGAACTTATTGGATGCACAAGATTGGTTAAAAACCCTAATTGGACAAGAATAAGCCTAGGGAGGACGAAAATGACCTAAATGTTCGTCCAATGACACAAACACACCTATTGGATGCACAAGATTGCATAAAAACCCTAATTGGACAAGAATCAGCCTAGGGAGGACGAAAATGACCTAAATGTTCATCCAATGACACAAATGAACTTATTGGATGCACAAGATTGGTTAAAAACCCTAATTGGACAAGAATAAGCCTAGGGAGGACGAAAATGACCTAAATGTTCGTCCAATGACACAAATGAACTTATTGGATGCACAAGATTGGTTAAAAACCCTAATTGGACAAGAATAAGCCTAGGGAGGACGAAAATAACCTAAATGTTCATCGAATGACACAAACACACCTATTGGATGCACAAGATTGCATAAAAACCCTAATTGGACAAGAATAACACTAGGGAGGGCGAAAATGAACTAAATGTTTATCCAATGACACAAACACACCTATTGGATGCACAAGATTGGTTAAAAACCCTAATTGGACAAGAATAAGCCTAGGGAGGACGAAAATGACCTAAATGTTCGTCTAATGACACAAATGAACTTATTGGATGCACAATTTTTGGTTAAAAACCCTAATTGGACAAGAATAAGCCTGGGGAGGACGAAAATGACCTAAACGTTTGTCCAATGACACAAATGAACTTATTGGATGCACAAGATTGGTTAAAAACCCTAATTGGACAAGAATAAGCCTAGGGAGGACGAAAATGACCTAAATGTTCATCCAATGACACAAACACACTTATTGGATGCACAAGATTGCATAAAAACCCTAATTGGACAAGAATAAGACTAGTTGGACGAAAATGACCTAAATGTTCATCCAATGACACAAATGAACTTATTGGATGCACAAGATTGGTTAAAAACCCTAATTGGACAAGAATAAGCCTAGGGAGGACGAAAATGACCTAAATGTTCATCCAATGACACAAATGAACTTATTGGATGCACAAGATTGGTAAAAAAAACCCTAATTGGACAAGAATAAGCTTAGGGAGGACGAAAATGACCTAAATGTTCGTCCAATGACACAAACACACCTATTGGATGCACAAGATTGTATAAAAACCCTAATTGGACAAGAATAAGACTAGGGAGGACGAAAATGACCTAAATGTTCCTCCAATGACACAAACACACCTATTGGATGCACAAGATTGCATAAAAACCCTAATTGGACAAGAATAAGACTAGGGAGGACGTAAATGACCTAAATGTTCCACCAATGACACAAATGCACTTATTGGATGCACAAGGTTGGTTAAAAACCATAATTGGACAAGAACAAGCCTAGGGAGGACGAAAATGACCTAAATGTTCATCCAATGACACAAATGCACTTATTGGATGCACAAGATTGGTTAAAAACACTAATTGGACAAGAATAAGCCTAGGGAGGACGAAAATGACCTAAATGTTCGTCCAATGACACAAACACACCTATTGGATGCACAAGATTGCATAAAAACCCTAATTGGACAAGAATAAGACTAAGGAGGACGAAAATGACCTAAATGTTCCTCGAATGACACAAACACACCAATTGGATGCACAAGATTGCATAAAAACCCTAATTGGACAAGAATAAGACTTGGGAGGACGAAAATGACCTAAATGTTCATCCAATGACACAAATGAACTTATTGGATGCACAAGATTGGTTAAAAACCCTAATTGGACAAGAATAAGCCTAGGGAGGACGAAAATGACCTAAATGTTCGTCCAATGACACAAACACACCTATTGGATGTACAAGATTGCATAAAAACCCTAATTAGACAAGAATAAGACTAGAGAGGACGAAAATGACCTAAATGTTCCTCCAATGACACAAACACACCTATTGGATGCACAAGATTGCATAAAAACCCTAATTCGACAAGAATAAGACTAGGGAGGACGAAAATGACCTAAATGATCATCCAATGACACAAATGAACTTATTGGATGCACAAGACTGGTTAAAAACCCTAATTGGAGAAGAATAAGCCTAGGGAGGATGAAAATGACCTAAATGTTCGTCCAATGACACAAACACACCTATTGGATGCACAAGATTGCATAAAAACCCTAATTGGACAAGAATAAGACTAGGGAGGACGAAAATGACCTAAATGTCCCTCCAATGACACAAACACACCTATTGGATGCACAAGATTGCATAAAAACCCTAATTCGACAAGAATAAGACTAGGGAGGACGAAAATGACCTAAATGTTCCTCCAATGACACAAACACACCTATTGGATGCACAAGATTGCATAAAAACCGTAATTGGACAAGAATAAGACTAGGGAGGACGTAAATGATCTAAATGTTCCACCAATGACACGAATGAACTTATTGGATACACAAGGTTGGTTAAAAACCCTAATTGGACAAGAATAAGCCTAGGGAGGACGAAAATGACCTAAATGTTCAACCAATGACACAAATGAACTTTATTGGATGCACAAGGTTGGTTAAAAACCCTAATTGGACAAGAATAAGCCTAGGGAGGACGAAAATGACCTAAATGTTCGTCCAATGACACAAACACACCTATTGGATGCAAAAGATTGCATAAAAACCCTAATTGGACAAGAATAAGACTAGGGAGGACGAAAATGACCTAAATGTCCCTCCAATGACACAAACACACCTATTGGATGCACAAGATTGCATAAAAACCCTAATTCGACAAGAATAAGACTAGGGAGGACGAAAATGACCTAAATGTTCCTCCATTGACACAAACACACCTATTGGATGCACGAGATTGCATAAAAACCCTAATTGGACAAGAATAAGACTAGGGAGGACGTAAATGACCTAAATGTTCCACCAATGACACAAATGAACTTATTGGATACACAAGGTTGGTTAAAAACCCTAATTGGACAATAATAAGCCTAGGGAGGACGAAAATGACCTAAATGTTCAACCAATGACACAAATGAACTTTATTGGATGCACAAGGTTGGTTAAAAACCCTAATTGAACAAGAATAAGCCTAGGGAGGACGAAAATGACGTAAATGTTCGTCCAATGACACAAACACACCTATTGGATGCAAAGGATTGCATAAAAACCCTAATTGGACAAGAATAAGCCTAGGGAGGACGAAAATGACCTAAATGTTCGTCCAATGACACAAACACACCTATTGGATGCACAAGATTGCATAAAAACCCTAATTGGACAAGAACAAGCCTAGGGAGGACGAAAATGACCTAAATGTTCATCCAATGACACAAATGAACTTATTGGATGCACAAGATTGGTTAAAAACCCTAATTGGACAAGAATAAGCCTAGGGAGGGCGAAAATGACCTAAATGTTCGTCCAATGACACAAACACACCTATTGGATGCACAAGATTGGTTAAAAACCCTAATTGGACAAGAATAAGACTAGGGAGGACGAAAATGACCTAAATGTTCCTCCAATGACACAAACACATCTATTGGATGCACAAGATTGCATAAAAACCCTAATTGGACAAGAATAAGACTTGGGAGGACGAAAATGACCTAAATGTTCATCCAATGACACAAATGAACTTATTGGATGCACAAGATTGGTTAAAAACCCTAATTGGCCAAGATTAAGCCTAGGGAGGACGAAAATAATCTAAATGTTCGTCCAATGACACAAACACACCTATTGGATGCACAAGATTGCATAAAAACCCTAATTGGACAAGAATAAGACTAGGAAGGACGAAAATGACCTAAATGTTCATCCAATGACACAAATGAACTTATTTGATGCACAAGATTGGTTAAAAACCCTAATTGGACAAGCATAAGCCTAGGGAGGACGAAAATGACCAAAATGTTCGTCCAATGACACAAACACACCTATTGGATGCACAAGATTGCATAAAAACCCTAATTGGACAAGAATAAGACTAGGGAGGACGAAAATGACCTAAATGTTCCTCCAATGACACAAACACACCTATTGGATGCACAAGATTGCATAAAAACCCTAATTGGACAAGAATAAGACTAGGGAGGACGTAAATGACCTAAATGTTCCACCAATGACACAAATGAACTTATTGGATGCATAAGGTTGGTTAAAAACCTTAATTGGACAAGAATAAGCCTAGGGAGGACGAAAATGACCTAAATGTTCGTCCAATGACACAAACACACCTATTGGATGCACAAGATTGCATAAAAACCCTAATTGGACAAGAATAAGACTAGGGAGGACGAAAATGACCTAAATGTTCCTCCAATGACACAAACACACCTATTGGATGCACAAGATTGCATAAAAACCCTAATTGGACAAGAATAAGACTAGGGAGGACGAAAATGACCTAAATGTTCATCCAATGACACAAATGAAATTATTGGATGCACAAGATTGGTTAAAAACCCTAATTGGACAAAAATAAGTCTAGGGAGGACGAAAATGACCTAAATGTTCGTCCAATGACACAAACACACCTATTGGATGCACAAGATTGCATAAAAACCCTAATTGGACAAGAATAAGACTAGGGAGGACGAAAATGACCTAAATGTTCATCCAATGACACAAATGAACTTATTGGATGCACAAGATTGGTTAAAAACCCTAATTGGACAAGAATAAGCCTAGGGAGGACGAAAATGACCTAAATGTTCATCCAATGACACAAATGAACTTATTGGATGCACAAGATTGGTTGAAAACCCTAATAGGACAAGAATAAGCATTGGGAGGATGAAAATGACCTAAATGTTCATCCAATGACACAAATGAACTTATTGGATGCACAAGATTGGTTAAAAACCCTAATTGGACAAGAATAAGCCTAGGGAGGACCAAAATGACCTAAATGTTCGTCCAATGACACAAACACACCTATTGGATGCACAAGATTGCATAAAAACCCTAATTGGACAAGAATAAAACTAGGGAGGACGAAAATGACCTAAATGTTCCTACAATGACACAAACACACCTATTGGAGGCATAAGATTGCATAAAAACCCTAATTGGACAAGAATAAGCATAGGGAGGACGAAAATGACCTAAATGTTCATCCAATGACACAAACACACATATTGGATGCACAAGATTGCTTAAAACCCTAATTGGACAAGAATAAGACTAGGGATGACGAAAATGACCTAAATGTTCATCCAATGACACAAATGAACTTATTGGATGCACAAGATTGGTTAAAAACCCTACTTGGACAAGGATAAGCCTAGGGAGGACGAAAATGACCTAAATGTTCGTCCAATGACACAAACACACCTATTGGATGCACAAGATTGCATAAAAACCCTAATTGGACAAGAATAAGACTAGGGAGGACGAAAATGACCTAAATGTTCCTCCAATGACACAAACACACCTATTGGATGCACAAGATTGCATAAAAACCCTAATTCGACAAGAATAAGACTAGCGACGACGAAAATGACCTAAATATTCATCCAATGACACAAATGAACTTATTGGATGCACAAGATTGGTTAAAAACCCTAATTGGACAAGAATAAGACTAGGGAGGACGAAAATAACCTAAATGTTCCTCCAATGACACAAACACACCTATTGGATGCACAAGATTGCATAAAAACCCTAATTGGACAAGAATAAGACTAGGGAGGACGAAAATGACATAAATGTTCTTCCAATGACACAAACACACATATTGGATGCACAAGATTGCTTAAAACCCTAATTGGACAAGAATAAGACTAGGGAGGACGAAAATGACCTAAATGTTCATCCAATGACACAAATGAACTTATTGGATGCACAAGATTGGTTAAAAACCCTAATTGGACAAGAATAAGCCTAGGGAGGAAAAAAATGACCTAAATGTTCATCCAATGACACAAATGAACTTATTGGATGCACAAGATTGGTTAAAAACCCTAATTGGACAAGAATAAGCCTAGGGATGACGAAAATGACCTAAATGTTCGTCCAATGACAAAAACACACCTATTGGATGCACAAGATTGCATAACAACCCTAATTGGACAAGAATAAGACTAGGGAGAGGACGTAAATGACCTAAATGTTCCACCAATGACACAAATGAACTTATTGGATGCACAAGGTTGGTTAATAACCCTAATTGGACAAGAATAAGCCTAGGGAGGACGAAAATCAACTAAATGTTCAACCAATGCCACAAATGAACTTATTGGATGCACAAGGTTGGTTAAAAACCCTAATTGGACAAGAATAAGCATAGGGAGGACGAAAAAAACCTAAATGTTCGTCCAATGACACAAACACACCTATTGGATGCACAAGATTGCATAAAAACCCTAATTGGACAAGAATAAGACTAGGGAGGACGAAAATGACCTAAATGTTCATCCAATGACACAAATGAACTTATTGGATGCACAAGATTGGTTAAAAACCCTAATTGGACAAGAATAAGCCTAGGGAGGACGAAAATGACCTAAATGTTCGTCCAATGACACAAATGAACTTATTGGATGCACAAGGCTGGTTAAAAACCCTAATTGGACAAGAATAAGCCTAGGGAGGACGGAAATGACCTAAATGTTCATCCAATGACACAAACAAACATATTGGATGCACAAGATTGCTTAAAACCCTAATTGGACAAGAATAAGACTAGGGAGGACGAAAATGACCTAAATGTTCATCCAATGACACAAATGAACTTATTGGATGCACAAGATTGGTTAAAAACCCTATTCGGACAAGAATAAGCCTAGGGAGGACAAAAATGACCTAAATGTTCGTCCAATGACACAAACACACCTATTGGATGCACAAGATTGCATAAAAACCCTAAACCCTAAACCCTAATTGGACAAGAATAAGCCTAGGGAGGACGAAAATGACCTAATTGTTCATCCAATGACACAAATGAACTTATTGAATGCACAAGATTGGTTAAAAACCCTAATCGGACAAGAATAAGCCTAGGGAGGACGAAAATGACCTAAATGTTCATCCAATGACACAAACACACCTATTGGATGCACAAGATTGCATAAAAACCCTAATTGGACAAGAATAAGACTAGGGAGGACGAAAATGACCTAAATGTTCCTCCAATGACACAAACACACCTATTGGATGCACAAGATTGCATAAAAACCCTAATTGGACAGGAATAAGACTAGGGAGGACGAAAATGACCTAAATGTTCATCCAATGACACAAATGAACTTATTGGATGCACAAGATTGGTTAAAAACCCTAATTGGCCAAGAATAAGCCTAGGGAGGACGAAAATGACCTAAATGTTCGTCCAATGACACAAACACACCTATTGGATGCACAAGATTGCATAAAAACCCTAATTGGACAAGAAAAAGCCTCGGGAGGACGAAAATGACCTAAATGTTTATCCAATGACACAAATGAACTTATTGGATGCACAAGATTGGTTAAAAACCCTAATTGCACAAGAATAAGACTAGGGAGGACGAAAATGACCTAAATGTTCATCCAATGACACAAATGAACTTATTGGATGCACCAGATTGGTTAAAAACCCTAATTGGCCAAGAATAAGCCTATGGAGGACGAAAATGACCTAAATGTTCGTCCAAAGACACAAACACACCTATTGGATGCACAAGAATGCATAAAAACCCTAATTGGACAAGAATAAGACTTGGGAGGACGAAAATGACCAAAATGTTCATCCAATGACACAAATGAACTTATTGGATGCACAAGATTGGTTAAAACCCCTAATTGGCCAAGAATAAGCCTAGGGGGGACGAAAATGACCTAAATGTTCATACAATGACACAAATGAACTTATTGGATGCACAAGATTGGTTAAAAACCCTAATTGGACAAGAATAAGCCTAGGGAGGACGTAAATGACCTAAATGTTCTTCCAATGACACAAACACACATATTGGATGCACAAGATTGCTTAAAACCCTAATTGGACAAGAATAAGACTAGGGAGGACGAAAATGACCTAAATGTTCATCCAATGACACAAATGAACTTATTGGATGCACAAGATTGGTTAAAAACCCTAATTGGACAAGAATAAGCCTAGGGAGGACGAAAATGACCTAAATGTTCGTCCAATGACACAAACACACTATTGGATGCACAAGATTGCATAAAAACCCTAATTCGACAAGAATAAGACTAGGGAGGACGAAAATGACCTAAATGTTCATCCAATAACACAAATGAACTTATTGGATCCACAAGATTGGTTAAAAACCCTAATTGGACAAGAATAAGCATAGGGAGGACGAAAATGACCTAAACGTTCATCCAATGACACAAACCCACATATTGGATGCACAAGATTGCTTAAAACCCTAATTGGACAAGAATAAGACAAGGGAGGACGAAAATGACCTAAATGTTCATCCAATGACACAAATGAACTTATTGGATGCACAAGATTGGTTAAAAACCCTAATTGGACAAGAATAAGCCTAGGGAGGACGAAAATGACCTAAATGTTCGTCCAATGACACAAACACACCTATTGGATGCACAAGATTGCATAAAAACCCTAATTGGACAAGAATAAGCCTAGGGAGGACGAAATGACCTAAATGTTCATCCAATGACACAAATGAACTTATTGGAAGCACAAGATTGGTTAAAAACTCTAATTGGACAAAAATAAGCCTAAGGAGGACGAAAATGACCTAAATAATCATCCAATGACACAAATGAACTTATTGGATGCACAAGATTGGTTAAAAACCCTAATTGGACAAGAATAAGCCTAGGGAGGACGAAAATGACCTAAATGTTCGTCCAATGACACAAACACACCTATTGGATGCACAAGATTGCATAAAAACCCTAATTGGACAAGAATAAGACTAGGGAGGACGAAAATGACCTAAATGTCCCTCCAATGACACAAACACACCTATTGGATTCACAAGATTGCATAAAAACCCTAATTCGACAAGAATAAGACTAGGGAGGACGAAAATGACCTAAATGTTCCACCAATGACACAAACACACCTATTGGATGCACAAGATTGCATAAAAACCCTAATTGGACAAGAATAAGACTAGGGAGGACGAAAATGACCTAAATGTTCCTCCAATGACACAAACACACCTATTGGATGCACAAGATTGCACAAAATCCCTAATTGGACAAGAATAAGACTAGGGAGGACGAAAATGACCTAAATGTTCATCCAATGACACAAATGAACTTATTGGATGCACAAGATTGGTTAAAAACCCTAATTGGACAAGAATAAGCCTAGGGAGGACGAAAATGACCTAAATGTTCGTCCAATGACACAAACACACCTATTGGATGCACAAGATTGAATAAAAACCCTAATTGGATAAGAATAAAACTAGGGAGGATGAAAATGACCTAAATGTTCCTCCAATGACACAAACACACCTATTGGATGCACAAGATTGCATAAAAACCCTAATTCGACAAGAATAAGACTAGGGAGGACGAAAATGACCTAAATGTTCATCCAATGACACAAATGAACTTATTGGAAGCACAAGATTGGTTAAAAACCCTAATTGGACAAGAATAAGCCTAGGGAGGACGAAAATGACCTAAATGTTCGTCCAATGACACAAACACACCTATTGGATGCACAAGAATGCATAAAAACCCTAATTGGACAAGAATAAGACTAGGGAGGACGAAAATGACCTAAATGTTCATCCAATGACACAAATAAACTTATTGGATGCACAAGATTGGTTAAAAACCCTAATTGGACAAGAATAAGACTAGGGAGGACGAAAATGACCTAAATGTTCATCCAATGACACAAATGAACTTATTGGATGCACAAGATTGGTTAAAAACCCTAATTGGACAAGAATAAGCCTAGGGAGGACGAAAATGACCTAAATGTTCGTCCAATGACACAAACACAACTATTGGAAGCACAAGATTGCATAAAAACCCTAATTGGACAAGAATAAGACTAGGGAGGACGAAAATGACCTAAATGTTCATCCAATGACACAAATGAACTTATTGGATGCACAAGATTGGTTAAAAACCCTAATTGGACAAGAATAAGCCTAGGGAGGACGAAAATGACCTAAATGTTCGTCCAATGACACAAACACACTTATTGAATGCACAAGATTGCATAAAATCCCTAATTGGACAAGAATAACACTAGGGAGGGCGAAAATGACCTAAATGTTCGTCCAATGACACAAACACACCTATTGGATGCACAAGATTGCATAAAAACCCTAATTGGACAAGAATAAGACTAGGGAGGACGAAAATGACCTAAATGTTCCTCCAATGACACAAACACACCTATTGGATGCACAAGATTGAATAAAAACCCTAATTGGACAAGAATAAGACTAGGGAGGACGAAAATGACCTAAATGTTCATCCAATGACACAAATGAACTTATTGTATGCACAAGATTGGTTAAAAACCCTAATTGGACAAGAATAAGCACAAGGAGGACGAAAATGACCTAAATGTTCATCCAATGACACAAACACACATATTGGATGCACAAGATGGCTTAAAACCCTAATTGGACAAGAATAAGACTAGGGAGGACGAAAATGACCTAAATGTTCATCCAATGACACAAATGAACTTATTGGATGCACAAGATTGGTTAAAAACCCTAATTGGACAAGAATAAGCCTAGGGAGGACGAAAATGACCTAAATGTTCATCCAATGACACAAATGAACTTATTGGAAGCACAAGATTGGTTAAAAACACTAATTGGACAAGAATAAGCCTAGGGAGGACGTAAATGACCTAAATGTTCATCCAATGACACAAATGAACTTATTGGATGCACAAGATTGGTTAAAAACCCTAATTGGACAAGAATAAGCCTAGGGAGGACGAAAATGACCTAAATGTTCGTCCAATGACACAAACACACCTATTGGATGCACAAGATTGAATAAAAACCCTAATTGGACAAGAATAAGCATAGGGAGGACGAAAATGACCTAAATGTTCGTCCAATGACACAAACACACCTATAGGATGCACAAGATTGCATAAAAACCCTAATTGGACAAGAACCAGCCTAGGGAGGACGAAAATGATCTAAATGTTCATCCAATGACACAAATGAACTTATTGGATGCACAAGATTGGTTAAAAACCCTAATTGGACAAGAATAAGCCTAGGGAGGACTTAAATGACCTAAATGTTCATCCAATGACACAAATGAACTTATTGGATGCACAAGATTGGTTAAAAACCCTAATTGGACAAGAATAAGCCTAGGGAGGACGAAAATGACCTAAATGTTCGTCCAATGACACAAACACACCTATTGGATGCACAAGATTGCATAAAAACCCTAATTAGACAAGAATAAGACTAGGGAGGACGAAAATGACCTAAATGTTCCTCCAATGACACAAACACACCTATTGGATGCACAAGATTGCATAAAAACCCTAATTCGACAAGAATAAGACTAGGGAGGACGAAAATGACCTAAATGTTCATCCAATAACACAAATGAACTTATTGGATCCACAAGATTGCTTAAAACCCTAATTGGACAAGAATAAGACTAGGGAGGACGAAAATGACCTAAATGTTCATCCAATGACACAAATGAACTTATTGGATGCACAAGATTGGTTAAAAACCCTAATTGGACAAGAATAAGCCTAGGGAGGACGAAAATGACCTAAATGTTCGTCCAATGACACAAACACACCTATTGGATGCACAAGATTGCATAAAAACCCTAATTGGACAAGAATAAGACTAGGAAGGACGAAAATGACCTAAATGTTCGTCCAATGACACAAATGAACTTATTGGATGCACAAGATTGGTTAAAAACCCTAATTGGACAAGAATAAGCATAGAGAGGACGAAAATGACCTAAACGTTCATCCAATGACACAAACCCACATATTGGATGCACAAGATTGCTTAAAACCCTAATTGGACAAGAATAAGACTAGGGAGGACGAAAATGACCTAAATGTTCATCCAATGACACAAATGAACTTATTGGATGCACAAGATTGGTTAAAAACCCTAATTGGACAAGAATAAGCCTAGGGAGGACGAAAATGACCTAAATGTTCGTCCAATGACACAAACACACCTATTGGATGCACAAGATTGCATAAAAACCCTAATTGGACAAGTTTAAGGCTATGGAGGACGAAAATGACCTAAATGTCCCTCCAATGACACAAACACACCTATTGGATGCACAAGATTGCATAAAAACCCTAATTCGACAAGAATAAGACTAGGGAGGACGAAAATGACCTAAATGTTCCTCCAATGACACAAACACACCTATTGGATGCACAAGATTGCATAAAAACCCTAATTGGACAATAATAAGACTTGGGAGGACGAAAATGACCTAAATGTTCATCCAATGACACAAATGAACTTATTGGATGCACAAGATTGGTTAAAAACCCTAATTGGCCAAGAATAAGCCTAGGGAGGACGAAAATGACCTAAATGTTCGTCCAATGACACAAACACACCTATTGGATGCACAAGATTGCATAAAAACCCTAATTGGACAATAATAAGACTAGGGAGGACGAAAATGACCTAAATGTTCCTCCAATGACACAAACACACTTATTAGATGCACAAGATTGCATAAAAACCCTAATTGGACAAGAATAAGACTAGGGAGGACGAAAATGACCTAAATGTTCATCCAATGACACAAATGAACTTATTGGATGCACAAGATTGGTTAAAAACCCTAATTGGACAAGAATAAGCCTAGGGAGGACGAAAATGACCTAAATGTTCGTCCAATGACACAAACACACCTATTGGATGCACAAGATTGCATAAAAACCCTAATTGGACAA
>JBBPBR010000421.1:0-33516 GCA_037974775.1 Cicer pinnatifidum
ACAAGATTGCATAAAAACCCTAATTAGACAAGAATAAGACTAGAGAGGACGAAAATGACCTAAATGTTCCTCCAATGACACAAACACACCTATTGGATGCACAAGATTGCATAAAAACCCTAATTCGACAAGAATAAGACTAGGGAGGACGAAAATGACCTAAATGATCATCCAATGACACAAATGAACTTATTGGATGCACAAGACTGGTTAAAAACCCTAATTGGAGAAGAATAAGCCTAGGGAGGATGAAAATGACCTAAATGTTCGTCCAATGACACAAACACACCTATTGGATGCACAAGATTGCATAAAAACCCTAATTGGACAAGAATAAGACTAGGGAGGACGAAAATGACCTAAATGTCCCTCCAATGACACAAACACACCTATTGGATGCACAAGATTGCATAAAAACCCTAATTCGACAAGAATAAGACTAGGGAGGACAAAAATGACCTAAATGTTCCTCCAATGACACAAACACACCTATTGGATGCACAAGATTGCATAAAAACCCTAATTGGACAACAATAAGACTAGGGAGGACGTAAATGACCTAAATGTTCCACCAATGACACAAATGAACTTATTGGATACACAAGGTTGGTTAAAAACCCTAATTGGACAAGAATAAGCCTAGGGAGGACGAAAATGACTTAAATGTTCAACCAATGACACAAATGAACTTTATTGGATGCACAAGGTTGGTTAAAAAACCTAATTGGACAAAAATAAGCCTAGGGAGGACGAAAATGACCTAAATGTTCGTCCAATGACACAAACACACCTATTGGATGCAAAGGATTGCATAAAAACCCTAATTGGACAAGAATAAGCCTAGGGAGGACGAAAATGACCTAAATGTTCGTCCAATGACACAAACACACCTATTGGATGCACAAGATTGCATAAAAACCCTAATTGGACAAGAACAAGCCTAGGGTGGACAAAAATGACCTAAATGTTCGTCCAATGACACAAACACACCTATTGGATGCACAAGATTGGTTAAAAACCCTAATTGGACAAGAATAAGCCTAGGGAGGACGAAAATGCACTAAATGTTCATCCAATGACACAAATGAACTTATTGGATGCACAAGATTGGTTAAAAACCCTAATTGGACAAGAATAAGCATAGGGAGGACGAAAATGACCTAAATGTTCGTCCAATGATACAAACCCACATATTGGATGCACAAGATTGCTTGAAACCCTAATTGGACAAGAATAAGACTAGGGAGGACGAAAATGACCTAAATGTTCATCCAATGACACAAATGAACTTATTGGATGCACAAGATTGGTTAAAAACCCCAATTGGACAAGAATAAGCATAGGGAGGACGAAAATGACCTAAATGTTCTTCCAATGACACAAACACACCTATTGGATGCACAAGATTGCATAAAAACCCTAATTGGACAAGAATAAGACTAGGGAGGACGAAAATGACCTAAATGTTCCTCCAATGACACAAACACACCTGTTGGATGCACAAGATTGCATAAAAACCCTAATTGGACAAGAATAAGACTAGGGAGGACGAAAATGACCTAAATGTTCATCCAATGACACAAATGAACTTATTGAATGCACAAGATTGGTTAAAAACCCTAATCGGACAAGAATAAGCCTAGGGAGGACGAAAATGACCTAAATGTTCGTCCAATGACACAAACACACCTATTGGATGCACAAGATTGCATAAAAACCCTAATTGGACAAGAATAAGACTAGGGATGACGAAAATGACCTAAATGTTCAGCCAATGACACAAATGAACTTATTGGATGCACAAGATTGGTTAAAAACCCTAATTGGACAAGAATAAGCCTAGGGAGAACGAAAATGACCTAAATGTTCCTCCAATGACACAAACACACCTATTGGATGCACAAGATTGCATAAAAACCCTAATTGGACAAGAATAAGACTAGGGAGGACGAAAATGACCTAAATGTTCATCCAATGACACAAATGAACTTATAGAATGCACAAGATTGGTTAAAAACCCTAATTGGACAAGAATAAGCCTAGGGAGGACGAAAATGACCTAAATGTTCATCCAATGACACAAATGAACTTATTGAATGCACAAGATTGATTAAAAACCCTAATCGGACAAGAATAAGCCTAGTAAGGACGAAAATGACCTAAATGTTCTTCCAATGACACAAACACACCTATTGGATGCACAAGATTGCATAAAAACCCTAATTGGACAAGAATAAGACTAGGGAGGACGAAAATGACCTAAATGTTCCTCCAATGACACAAACACACCTATTGGATGCACAAGATTGCATAAAAACCCTAATTGGACAAGAATAAGACTAGGTAGGACGAAAATGACCTAAATGTTCATCCAATGACACAAATGAACTTATAGAATGCACAAGATTGGTTAAAAACCCTAATTGGACAAGAATAAGCCTAGGGAGGACGAAAATGACCTAAATGTTCATCCAATGACACAAATGAACTTATTGAATGCACAAGATTGATTAAAAACCCTAATCGGACAAGAATAAGCCTAGGGAGGACGAAAATGACCTAAATGTTCGTCCAATGACACAAACACACCTATTGGATGCACAAGATTGCATAAAAACCCTAATTGGACAAGAATAAGACTAGGGAGGACGAAAATGACCTAAATGTTCCTCCAATGACACAAACACACCTATTGGATGCACAAGATTGCATAAAAACCCTAATTGGACAAGAATAAGACTAGGGAGGACGAAAATGACCTAAATGTTCATCCAATGACACAAATGAACTTATTGGAAGCACAAGATTGGTTAAAAACCCTAATTGGACAAAAATAAGCCTAGGGAGGACGAAAATGACCTAAATAATCATCCAATGACACAAATGAACTTATTGGATGCACAAGATTGGTTAAAAACCCTAATTGGACAAGAATAAGCCTAGGGAGGACGAAAATGACCTAAATGTTCCTCCAATGACACAAACACACCTATTGGATGCTCAAGATTGCATAAAAACCCTAATTGGACAAGAATAAGACTAGGGAGGACGAAAATGACCTAAATGTTCATCCAATGACACAAATGAACTTATTGGATGCACAAGATTGGTTAAAAACCCTAATTGGACAAGAATAAGCCTAGGGAGGACGAAAATGACCTAAATTTTCGTCCAATGACACAAAGACACCTATTGGATGCACAAGATTGCATAAAAACCCTAATTGGACAAGAATAAGACTAGGGAGGACGAAAATGACCTAAATGTTCATCCAATGACACAAATGAACTTATTGGATGCACAAGATTGGTTAAAAACCCTAATTGGACAAGAATAAGCATAGGGAGGACGAAAATGACCTAAACGTTCATCCAATGACACAAACCCTCATATTGGATGCACAAGATTGCTTAAAACCCTAATTGGACAAGAATAAGGCTAGGGAGGACGAAAATGACCTAAACGTTCATCCAATGACACAAACCCTCATATTGGATGCACAAGATTGCTTAAAACCCTAATCGGACAAGAATAAGCCTAGGGAGGACGAAAATGACCTAAATGTTCTTCCAATGACACAAACACACCTATTGGATGCACAAGATTGGTTAAAAACCCTAATCGGACAAGAATAAGCCTATGGAGGACGAAAATGACCTAAATGTTCGTCCCATGACACAAACACACCTATTGGATGCACAAGATTGCATAAAAACCCTAATTGGACAAGAATAAGACTAGGGAGGACGAAACTGACCTAAATGTTCCTCCAATGACACAAACACACCTATTGGATGCACAAGATTGCATAAAAACCCTAATTGGACAAGAATAAGACTAGGGAGGACGAAAATGACCTAAATGTTCATCCAATGACACAAATGAACGTATTGGATGCACAAGATTGGTTAAAAACCCTAATTGGACAAGAATAAGCATATGGAGGACGAAAATGACCTAAACGTTCATCCAATGACACAAACCCACATATTGGATGCACAAGATTGCTTAAAACCCTAATTGGACAAGAATAAGACTAGGGAGGACGAAAATGACCTAAATGTTCATCCAATGACACAAATGAACTTATTGAATGCACAAGATTGGTTAAAAACCCTAATCGGACAAGAATAAGCCTAGGGAGGACAAAAATGACCTAAATGTTCTTCGAATGACACAAACACACCTATTGGATGCACAAGATTGCATAAAAACCCTAATTGGACAAGAATAAGACTAGGGAGGACGAAAATGACCTAAATGTTCCTCCAATGACACAAACACACCTATTGGATGCACAAGATTGCATAAAAACCCTAATTGGACAAGAATAAGACTAGGGAGGACGAAAATGACCTAAATGTTCATCCAATGACACAAATGAACTTATTGGATGCACAAGATTGGTCAAAAACCCTAATTAGACAAGAATAAGCTTAGGGAGGACGAAAATGACCTAAATGTTCCTCCAATGACACAAACACACCTATTGGATGCACAAGATTGCATAAAAACCCTAATTGGACAAGAATAAGACTAGGGAGGACGAAAATGACCTAAATGTTCCCCCAATGACACAAACACACCTATTGGATGCACAAGATTGCATAAAAACCCTAATTGGACAAGAATAAGACTAGGGAGGACGAAAATGACCTAAATGTTCATCCAATGACACAAATGAACTTATTGAATGCACAAGATTGGTTAAAAACCCTAATCGGACAAGAATAAGCCTAGGGAGGACGAAAATGACCTAAATGTTCTTCCAATGACACAAACACACCTATTGGATGCACAAGATTGCATAAAAACCCTAATTGGGCAAGAATAAGACTAGGGAGGACGAAAATGACCTAAATGTTCCTCCATTGACACAAACACACCTATTGGATGCACAAGATTGCATAAAAACCCTAATTGGACAAGAATAAGACTAGGGAGGACGAAAATGACCTAAATGTTCCTCCAATGACACAAACACACCTATTGGATGCACAAGATTGCATAAAAACCCTAATTGGACAAGAATAAGACTAGGGAGGACGTAAATGACCTAAATGTTCCACCAATGACACAAATGAACTTATTGGATACACAAGGTTGGTTAAAAACCCTAATTGGACAAGAATAAGCCTAGGGAGGACGAAAATGACCTAAATGTTCAACCAATGACACAAATGAACTTTATTGGATGCACAAGGTTGGCTAAAAACCCTAATTGGAAAAGAATAAGCCTAGGGAGGACGAAAATGACCTAAATGTTCGTCCAATGACACAAACACACCTATTGGATGCACAAGATTGCATAAAAACCCTAATTGGACAAGAATAAGCCTAGGGAGGACGAAAATGACCTAAATGTTCATCCAATGACACAAATGAATTTATTGGATGCATAAGATTGGTTAAAAACCCTAATTGGACAAGAATAAGCCTAGGGAGGACGAAAATGACCTAAATGTTCATCCAATGACACAAATGAACTTATTGAATGCACAAGATTGGTTAAAAACCCTAATCGGACAAGAATAAGCCTAGGGAGGACGAAAATGACCTAAATGTTCGTCCAATGACACAAACACACCTATTGGATGCACAAGATTGCATAAAAACCCTAATTGGACAAGAATAAGACTAGGGAGGACGAAACTGACCTAAATGTTCCTCCAATGACACAAACACACCTATTGGATGCACAAGATTGCATAAAAACCCTAATTGGACAAGAATAAGACTAGGGAGGACGAAAATTACCTAAATGTTCATCCAATGACACAAATGAACTTATTGGATCCACAAGATTGGTTAAAAACCCTAATTGGACAAGAATAAGCCTAGGAAGGACGAAAATGACCTAAATGTTCGTCCAATGACACAAACACACCTATTGGATGCACAAGATTGCATAAAAACCCTAATTGGACAAGAATAAGACTAGGGAGGACGAAAATGACCTAAATGTTCATCCAATGACACAAATGAACTTATTGGATGCACAAGATTGGTTAAAAACCCTAATTGGACAAGAATAAGCATAGGGAGGACGAAAATGACCTAAACGTTCATCCAATGACACAAACCCACATATTGGATGCACAAGATTGCTTAAAACCCTAATTGGACAAGAATATGACTAGGGAGGACGAAAATGACCTAAATGTTCATCCAATGACACAAATGAACTTATTGGATGCACAAGATTGGTTATAAACCCTAATTGGACAAGAATAAGCATAGGGAGGACGAAAATGACCTAAACGTTCATCCAATGACACAAACCCACATATTGGATGCACAAGATTGCTTAAAACCCTAATTGGACAAGAATAAGACTAGGGAGGACGAAAATGACCTAAATGTTCATCCAATGACACAAATGAATTTATTGAATGCACAAGATTGGCTAAAAACCCTAATTGGACAAGAATAAGTCTAGGGAGGATGAAAATGACCTAAATGTTCTTCCAATGACACAAACACACCTATTGGATGCACAAGATTGCATAAAAACCCTAATTGGACAAGAATAAGACTAGGGAGGACGAAAATGACCTAAATGTTCCTCCAATGACACAAACACACCTATTGGATGCACAAGATTGCATAAAAACCCTAATTGGACAAGAATAAGACTAGGGAGGACGTAAATGACCTAAATGTTCCACCAATGACACAAATGAACTTATTGGATACACAAGGTTGGTTAAAAACCCTAATTGGACAAGAATAAGCATAGGGAGGACGAAAATGTCCTAAATGTTCAACCAATGACACAAATGAACTTTATTGGATGCACAAGGTTGGTTAAAAACCCTAATTGGACAAGAATAAGCCTAGGGAGGACGAAAATGACCTAAATGTTCGTCCAATGACACAAACGCACCTATTGGATGCAAAGGATTGCATAAAAACCCTAATTGGACAAGAATAACCTAGGGAGGACGAAAATGACCTAAATGTTCGTCCAATGACACAAACACACCTATTGGATGCACAAGATTGCATAAAAACCCTAAGTGGCCAAGAATAAGCCTAGGGAGGACGAAAATGACCTAAATGTTCGTCCAATGACACAAACACACCTATTGGATGCACAAGATTGCATAAAAACCCTAATTGGACAATAACAAGACTAGGGAGGACGAAAATGACCTAAATGTTCCTCCAATGACACAAACACACCTATTAGATGCACAAGATTGCATAAAAACCCTTATTGGACAAGAATAAGACTAGTGAGGGCGAAAATGACCTAAATGTTCATCCAATGACACAAATGAACTTATTGGATGCACAAGATTGGTTAAAAACCCTAATTGGACAAGAATAAGCCTAGGGAGGACGAAAATGACCTAAATGTTCGTCCAATGACACAAACACACCTATTGAATGCACTAGATTGCATAAAAACCCTAATTGGACAAGAATAAGACTAGGGAGGACGAAAATGACCTAAATGTTCGTCCAATGACACAAACACACCTATTGGATGCACAAGATTGCATAAAAACCCTAATTGGACAAGAATAAGCCTAGGGAGGACGTAAATGACCTAAATGTTCGTCCAATGACACAAATGAACTTATTGGATGCATAAGATTGGTTAAAAACCCTAATTGGACAAGAATAAGACTAGGGAGGACGAAAATGACCTAAATGTTCCTCCAATGACACAAACTCACCTATTGGATGCACAAGATTGCATAAAAACCCTAATTCGACAAGAATAAGACTAGGGAGGACGAAAATGACCTAAATGTTCATCCAATGACACAAATGAACTTATTGAATGCACAAGATTGGTTAAAAACCCTAATCGAACAAGAATAAGCCTAGGGAAGACGAAAATGACCTAAATGTTCTTCCAATGACATAAACACACCTATTGGATGCACAAGATTACATAAAAACCCTAATTGGACAAGAATAAGACTAGGGAGGACGAAAATGACCTAAATGTTCCTCCAATGACACAAACACACCTATTGGATGCACAAGATTGCATAAAAACCCTAATTGGACAAGAATAAGACTAGGGAGGACGAAAATGACCTAAATGTTCATCCAATGACACAAATGAACTTATTGAATGCACAAGATTGGTTAAAAACCCTAATCGGACAAGAATAAGCCTAGGGAGGACGAAAATGACCTAAATGTTCATCCAATGACACAAATGAACTTATTGAATGCACAAGATTGGTTAAAAACCCTAATCGGACAAGAATAAGCCTAGGGAGGATGAAAATGACCTAAATGTTCTTCCAATGACACAAACACACCTAATGGATGCACAAGATTGCATAAAACCTTAATTGGACAAGAATAAGACTAGGGAGGACGAAAATGACCTAAATGTTCCTCCAATGACACAAACACACCTATTGGATGCACAAGATTGCATAAAAACCCTAATTGGACAAGAATAAGACTAGGGAGGACGAAAATGACCTAAATGTTCATCCAATGACACAAATGAACTTATTGAATGCACAAGATTGGTTAAAAACCCTAATCGGACAAGAATAAGCCTAGGGAGGACGAAAATGACCTAAATGTTCTTCCAATGACACAAACACACCTATTGGATGCACAAGATTGCATAAAAACCCTAATTGGGCAAGAATAAGACTAGGGAGGACGAAAATGACCTAAATGTTCCTCCATTGACACAAACACACCTATTGGATGCACAAGATTGCATAAAAACCCTAATTGGACAAGAATAAGACTAGGGAGGACGAAAATGACCTAAATGTTCCTCCAATGACACAAACACACCTATTGGATGCACAAGATTGCATAAAAACCCTAATTGGACAAGAATAAGACTAGGGAGGACGTAAATGACCTAAATGTTCCACCAATGACACAAATGAACTTATTGGATACACAAGGTTGGTTAAAAACCCTAATTGGACAAGAATAAGCCTAGGGAGGACGAAAATGACCTAAATGTTCAACCAATGACACAAATGAACTTTATTGGATGCACAAGGTTGGCTAAAAACCCTAATTGGAAAAGAATAAGCCTAGGGAGGACGAAAATGACCTAAATGTTCGTCCAATGACACAAACACACCTATTGGATGCACAAGATTGCATAAAAACCCTAATTGGACAAGAATAAGCCTAGGGAGGACGAAAATGACCTAAATGTTCATCCAATGACACAAATGAATTTATTGGATGCACAAGATTGGTTAAAAACCCTAGTTGGACAAGAATAACCCTAGGGAGGACGAAAATGACCTAAATGTTCATCCAATGACACAAACACACCTATTGGATGC
Source organism: Cicer pinnatifidum (assembly GCA_037974775.1). Classification (NCBI taxonomy): domain Eukaryota; kingdom Viridiplantae; phylum Streptophyta; class Magnoliopsida; order Fabales; family Fabaceae; genus Cicer; species Cicer pinnatifidum. The sequence goes on from JBBPBR010000421.1 coordinate 9,297, forward strand.
ACAAGATTGCATAAAAACCCGAATTGGACAAGAATAAGACTAGGGAGGACGAAAATGACCTAAATGTTCATCCAATGACACAAATGAACTTATTGGATGCACAAGATTGGTTAAAAACCCTAATTGGACAAGAATAAGCTTAGGGAGGACGAAAATGACCTAAATGTTCATCCAATGACACGAATGAACTTATTGGATGCACAAGATTGGTTAAAAACCCTAATTGGACAAGAATAAGCCTAGGGAGGACGAAAATGACCTAAATGTTCATCCAATGACACAAATGAACTTATTGGATGCACAAGATTGGTTAAAAACCCTAATTGGACAAGAATAAGCCTAGGGAGGACGAAAATGACCTAAATGTTCGTCCAATGAAACAAACACATCTATTGGATGCACAAGATTGCATAAAAACCCTAATTGGACAAGAATAAGACTAGGGAGGACGAAAATGACCTAAATGTTCCTCCAATGACACAAACACACCTATTGGATGCACAAGATTGCATAAAAACCCTAATTGGACAAGAATAAGACTAGGGAGGACGAAAATGACATAAATGTTCATCCAATGACACAAATGAACTTATTGTATGCACAAGATTGGATAAAAACCCTAATTGGACAAGAATAAGCATAGGGAGGACGAAAATGACCTAAATGTTCATCCAATGACACAAACACACATATTGGATGCACAAGATTGCTTAAAACCCTAATTGGACAAGAATAAGACTAGGGATGACGAAAATGACCTAAATGTTCATCCAACGACACAAATGAACTTATTGGATGCACAAGATTGCATAAAAACCCTAATTGGACAAGAATAAGACTAGGGAGGACGAAAATGACCTAAATGTTCCTCCAATGACACAAACACACCTATTGGATGCACAAGATTGCATAAAAACCCTAATTGGACAAGAATAAGACTAGGGAGGACGAAAATGACCTAAATGTTCATCCAATGACACAAATGAACTTATTGGATGCACAAGATTGGTTAAAAACCCTAATTGGACAAGAATAAGCATAGTGAGGACGAAAATGACCTAAATGTTCATCCAATGACACAAATGAACTTATTGGATGCACAAGACTGGTTAAAAACCCTAATAAGACAAGAATAAGCCTAGGGAGGACGAAAATGACCTAAATGTTCATCCAATGACACAAATGAACTTATTGGATGCACAAGATTGGTTAAAAACCCTAACTGGCCAAGAATAAGCCTAGGGAGGACGAAAATGACCTAAATGTTCGTCCAATGACACAAACACACCTATTGGATGCACAAGATTGCATAAAAACCCTAATTGGACAAGAATAAGACTAGGGAGGACGAAAATGACCTAAATGTTCATCCAATAACACAAATGAACTTATTGGATGCAAGAGATTGGTTAAAAACCCTAATTGGACAAGAATAAGCATAGGGAGGACGAAAATGACCTAAATGTTCATCCAATGACACAAACCCACATATTGGATGCACAAGATTGCTTAAAACCCTAATTGGACAAGAATAAGACTAGGGAGGACGAAAATGACCTAAATGTTCATCCAATGACACAAATGAACTAATTGAATGCACAACATTGGTTAAAAACCCTAATCGGACAAGAATAAGCTTAGGGAGGATGAAAATGACCTAAATGTTCGTCCAATGACACAAACACACCTATTGGATGCACAAGATTGCATAAAAACCCTAATTGGACAAGAATAAGACTAGGGAGGACGAAAATGACCTAAATGTTCATCCAATGACACAAATGAACTTATTGGATGCACAAGATTGGTTAAAAACCCTAATTGGACAAGAATAAGCATAGGGAGGACAAAAATTACCTAAATGTTCATCCAATGACACAAACACACATATTGGATACACAAGATTGGTTACAAAACCCTAATTGGATAAGAATAAGCCTAGGGATGACGAAAATGACCTAAATGTTCGTCCAATGACACAAATGAACTTATTGGATGCACAAGATTGGTTAAACACCCTAATTGGACAAGAAAAAGCCTAGGCAGGACGAAAATGACCTAAATGTTCCTCCAATGACACAAACACACCTATTGGATGCACAAGATTGGTTAAAAACCCTAATTGGACAAGAATAAGCCTAGGGAGGACGAAAATGACCTAAATGTTCATCCAATGACACAAATGAACTTATTGGATGCACAAGATTGGTTAAAAACCCTAATTGGACAAGAATAAGACTAGGGAGGACGAAAATGACCTAAATGTTCCTCCAATGACACAAACACACCTATTGGATGCACAAGATTGCATAAAAACCCTAATTGGACAAGAATAAGACTAGGGAGGACGAAAATGACCTAAATGTTCATCCAATGACACAAATGAACTTATTGTATGCACAAGATTGGTTAAAAACCCTAATTGGACAAGAATAAGCATAGGGAGGACGAAAATCACCTAAATGTTCATCCAATGACACAAACATACATATTGGATGCATAAGATTGCTTAAAACCCTAATTGGACAAGAATAAGACTAGGGAGGACGAAAATGACCTAAATGTTCATCGAATGACACAAACACACCTATTGGATGCACAAGATTGCATAAAAACCCTAATTCGACAAGAATAAGACTAGGGAGGACGAAAATGACCTAAATGTTCCTCCAATGACATAAACACACCTATTGGATGCACAAGATTGAATAAAAAACCCTAATTCGACAAGAATAAGACTAGGGAGGACGAAAATGACCTAAATGTTCCTCCAATGACACAAACACACCTATTGGATGCACAAGATTGCATAAAAACCCTAATTGGACAAGAATAAGACTAGGGAGGACGAAAATGACCTAAATGTTCATCCAATGACACAAATGAACTTATTGAAAGCACAAGATTGGTTAAAAACCCTAACCGGACAAGAATAAGCCTAGGGAGGACGAAAATGACCTAAATGTTCGTCCAATGACACAAACACACCTATTGGATGCACAAGATTGCATAAAAACCCTAATTGGACAAGAATAAGACTAGGGAGGACGAAAATGACCTAAATGTTCCTCCAATGACACAAACACACCTATTGGATGCACAAGATTGCATAAAAACCCTAATTGGACAAGAATAAGACTAGGGAGGACGAAAATGACCTAAATGTTCATCCAATGACACAAATGAACTTATTGGATGCACAAGATTGGTTAAAATCCCTAATTGGATAAGAATAAGCCTAGGGAGGACGAAAATGACCTAAATGTTCGTCCAATGACACAAACACACCTATTGGATGCACAAGATTGCATAAAAACCCTAATTGGACAAGAATAAGACTAGGGAGGACGAAAATGACCTAAATGTTCCTCCAATGACACAAACACACCTATTGGATGCACAAGATTGCATAAAAACCCTAATTCGACCAGAATAAGACTAGGAAGGACGAAAATGACCTAAATGTTCCTCCAATGACACAAATGAACTTATTGTATGCACAAGATTGGTTAAAAACCCTAATTGGACAAGAATAAGCATAGGGAGGACGAAAATGACCTAAATGTGCATCCAATGACACAAACACACATATTGGATGCACAAGATTGCTTAAAACCCTAATTGGACAAGAATAAGACTAGGGAGGACGAAAATGACCTAAATGTTCCTCCAATGACACAAACACACCTATTGGATGCACAAGATTGCATAAAAACCCTAATTCGACCAGAATAAGACTAGGGAGGACGAAAATGACCTAAATGTTCATCCAATGACACAAATGAACTTATTGGATGCACAAGATTGCATAAAAACCCTAATTGGACAAGAATAAGCCTAAGGAGGACGAAAATGACCTAAATGTTCATCCAATGACACAAATGAACTTATTGGATGCACAAGATTGGTTAAAAACCATAATTGGACAAGAATAAGCCTACGGAGGACGAAAATGACCTAAATGTTCATCCAATGTCACAAATGAACTTATTGGATGCACAAGATTGGTTGAAAATCCTAATTTGACAAGAATAAGCCTAGGGAGGACGAAATTGACCTAAATGTTCATCCAATGACACAAATGAACTTATTTGACGCATAAGATTTGTTAAAAACCCTAATTGGGCAATAATAAGCCTAGGGAGGACGTAAATGACCTAAATGTTCGTCCAATGACACAAACACACATATTGGATGCACAAGATTGCTTAAAACCCTAATTGGACAAGAATAAGATTAGGGAGGACGAAAATGACCTAAATGTTCATCCAATGACACAAATGAACTTATTGGATGCACAAGATTGGTTAAAAACCCTAATTGGACACGAATAAGCCTAGGGAGGACGAAAATGACCTAAATGTTCGTCCAATGACACAAACACACCTATTGGATGCACAAGATTGCATAAAAACCCTAATTGGACAAGAATAAGACTAGGGAGGACGAAAATGACCTAAATGTTCCTCCAATGACACAAACACACCTATTGGATGCACAAGATTGCATAAAAACCCTAATTGGACAAGAATAAGACTAGGGAGGACGAAAATGACCTAAATGTTCATCCAATGACAGAAATGAACATATTGAATGCACAAGATTGGTTAAAAACCCTAATCGGACAAGAATAAGCCTAGGGAGGACGAAAATGACCTAAATGTTCGTCCAATGACACAAACACACCTATTGGATGCACAAGATTGCATAAAAACCCTAATGGGACAAGAATAAGACTAGGGAGGACGAAAATGACCTAAATGTTCATCCGATGACACAAATGAATTTATTGGATGCACAAGAATGGTTAAAAACCATAATTGGACAAGAATAAGCATAGGGAGGACGAAAATGACCGAAATGTTCATCCAATGACACAAACACACCTATTGGATGCACAAGATTGCATAAAAACCCAAATTGGACAAGAATAAGACTAGGGAGGACGAAAATGACCTAAATGTTCCTCCAATGACACAAACACACCTGTTGGATACACAAGATTGCATAAAAACCCTAATTGGACAAGAATAAGACTAGGGAGGACGAAAATGACCTAAATGATCATCCAATGACACAAATGAACTTATTGGATGCACAAGATTGGTTAAAAACCCTAATTGGAAAAGAATAAGCCTAGGGAGGATGAAAATGACCTAAATGTTCGACCAATGACACAAACACACCTATTGGATGCACAAGATTGCATAAAAACCCTAATTGGACAAGAATAAGACTAGGGAGGACGAAAATGACCTAAATGTTCCTCCAATGACACAAACACACCGATTGGATGCACAAGATTGCATAAAAACCCTAATTGGACAAGAATAAGACTAGGGAGGACGTAAATGATCTAAATGTTCCACCAATGACACAAATGAACTTATTGGATGCACAAGGTTGGTTAAAAACCCTAATTGGACAAGAATAAGCCTAGGGAGGACGAAAATGACCTAAATGTTCAACCAATGACACAAATGAACTTATTGAATGCACAAGGTTGGTTCAAAACCCTAATTGGACAAGAATAAGCCTAGGGAGGATGAAAATGACATAAATATTTGTCCAATGACACAAACACACCTATTGGATGCACAGGATTGCCTAAAAACCCTAATCGGACAAAAATAAGCCTAGGGAGGACGAAAATGACCTAAATGTTCGTCCAATGACACAAACACACCTATTGGATGCACAAGATTGCATAAAAACCCTAATTGGACAAGAATAAGACTAGGGAGGACGTAAATGACCTAAATGTTCCACCCATGACACAAATGAACTTATTTGATGCACAAGGTTGGTTAAAAACCCTAATTGGACAAGAATAAGCCTAGGGAGGACGAAAATGACCTAAATGTTCAACCAATGACACAAATGAACTTAATGAATGCACAAGGTTGGTTAAAAACCCAAATTGGACAAGAATAAGCCTAGGGAGGACGAAAATGACCTAAATGTTCGTCCAATGACACAAACACACCTATTGGATGCACAGGATTGCCTAAAAACCCTAATCGGACAAAAATAAGCCTAGGGAGGACGAAAATGACCTAAATGTTCGTCCAATGACACAAACACACCTATTGGATGCACAAGATTGCATAAAAACCCTAATTGGACAAGAATAAGACTAGGGAGGACGAAAATGACCTAAATGTTCCTCCAATGACACAAACACACCTATTGGATGCACAAGATTGCATAAAAACCCTAATTGGACAAGAATAAGACTAGGGAGGTCGAAAATGACCTAAATGTTCATCCAATGACACAAATGAACTTATTGGATGCACAAGATTGCATAAAAACCCTAATCGGACAAGAATAAGACTTGGGAGGACAAAAATGACCTAGATGTTCGTCCAATGACACAAACACACCTATTGGATGCACAAGATTGGTTAAAAACCCTAATTGGACAAGAATAAGACTAGGGAGGACGAAAATGACCTAAATGTTCCTCCAATGACACAAACACACCTATTGGATGCACAAGATTGCATAAAAACCCTAATTGGACAAGAATAAGACTTGGGAGGACGAAAATGACCTAAATGTTCATCCAATGACACAAATGATTTATTTGATGCACAAGATTGGTTAAAAACCCTAATTGGCCTAAAATAAGCCTAGGGAGGACGAAAATGACCTAAATGTTCGTCCAATGACACAAACACACCTATTGGATGCACAAGATTGCATAAAAACCCTAATTGGACAAGAATAAGACTAGGGAGGACGAAAATGACCTAAATGTTCCTCCAATGACACAAACACACCTATTGGATGCACAAGATTGCATAAAAACCCTAATTGGACAAGAATAAGACTAGGGAGGACGAAAATGACATAAATGTTCATCCAATGACACAAATGAACTTATTGTATGCACAAGATTGGATAAAAACCCTAATTGGACAAGAATAAGCATAGGGAGGACGAAAATGACCTAAATGTTCATCCAATGACACAAACACACATATTGGATGCACAAGATTGCTTAAAACCCTAATTGGACAAGAATAAGACTAGGAATGACGAAAATAACCTAAATGTTCATCCAATGACACAAATGAACTTATTGGATGCACAAGATTGGTTAAAAACCCTAATTGGACAAGAATAAGCCTAGGGAGGACGAAAATGACCTAAATGTTCGTCCAATGACACAAACACACCTATTGGATGCACAAGATTGCATAAAAACCCTAATTGGACAAGAATAAGACTAGGGAGGACGAAAATGACCTAAATGTTCCTCCAATGACACAAACACACCTATTGGATGCACAAGATTGCATAAAAACCCTAATTGGACAAGAATAAGACTAGGGAGGACGAAAATGACCTAAATGTTCATCCAATGACACAAATGAACTTATTGTATGCACAAGATTGGTTAAAAACCCTAATTGGACAAGAATAAGCCTAGGGAGGATGAAAATGACCTAAATGTTCGACCAATGACACAAACACACCTATTGGATGCACAAGATTGCATAAAAACCCTAATTGGACAAGAATAAGACTAGGGAGGACGAAAATGACCTAAATGTTCCTCCAATGACACAAACACACCTATTGGATGCACAAGATTGAATAAAAAACCCTAATTCGACAAGAATAAGACTAGGGAGGACGAAAATGACCTAAATGTTCCTCCAATGACACAAACACACCTATTGGATGCACAAGATTGCATAAAAACCCTAATTGGACAAGAATAAGACTAGGGAGGACGAAAATGACCTAAATGTTCATCCAATGACACAAATGAACTTATTGTATGCACAAGATTGGTTAAAAACCCTAATTGGACAAGAATAAGCATAGGGAGGTCAAAAATTACCTAAATGTTCATCCAATGACACAAACACACATATTGGATGCACAAGATTGCTTAAAACCCTAATTGGACAAGAATAAGACTAGGGATGACGAAAATGACCTAAATGTTCATCCAATGACACAAATGAACTTATTGGATGCACAAGAATGGGTAAAAACCCTAATTGGACAAGAATAAGCCTAGGGAGGACGAAAATGACCTAAATGTTCATCCAATGACACAAATGAACTTATTGGATGCACAAGATTGGTTGAAAACCCTAATTGGACAAGAATAAGCCTAGGGAAACAAAAATGACCTAAATGTTCATCCAATGACACAAATGAACTTATTGGATGCACAAGATTGGTTAAAAATCCTAATTGGACAAGAATAAGCCTAGGGAGGACGAAAATGACCTAAATGTTCATCCAATGACACAAATGAACTTATTGGATGCACAAGATTGGTTAAAAACCCTAATTGGACAAGAATAAGCCTAGGGAGGACGAAAATGACCTAAATGTTCGTCCAATGACACAAACACACCTATTGGATGCACAAGATTGTATAAAAACCCTAATTGGACAAGAATAAGACTAGGGAGGACGAAAATGACCTAAATGTTCCTCCAATGACACAAACACACATATTGGATGCACAAGATTGCTTAAAACCCTAATTGGACAAGAATAAGACTAGGGATGACGAAAATGACCTAAATGTTCATCCAATGACACAAATGAACTTATTGGATGCACAAGATTGGTTAAAAACCCTACTTGGACAAGGATAAGCCTAGGGAGGACGAAAATGACCTAAATGTTCGTCCAATGACACAAACACACCTATTGGATGCACAACATTGCATAAAAACCCTAATTCGACAAGAATAAGACTAGGGAGGACGAAAATGACCTAAATGTTCCTCCAATGACACAAACACACCTATTGGATGCACAAGATTGCATAAAAACCCTAATTGGACAAGAATAAGACTAGGGAGGACGAAAATGACCTAAATGTTCCTCCAATGACACAAACACACATATTGGATGCACAAGATTGCTTAAAACCCTAATTGGACAAGAATAAGACTAGGGATGTCGAAAATGACCTAAATGTTCATCCAATGACACAAATGAACTTATTGGATGCACAAGATTGGTTAAAAACCCTACTTGGACAAGGATAAGCCTAGGGAGGATGAAAATGACCTAAATGTTCGTCCAATGACACAAACACACCTATTGGATGCACAAGATTGCATAAAAACCCTAATTGGACAAGAATAAGACTAGGGAGGACGAAAATGACCTAAATGTTCCTCCAATGACACAAACACACCTATTGGATGCACAAGATTGCATAAAAACCCTAATTGGACAAGAATAAGACTAGGGAGGACGAAAATGACCTAAATGTTCCTCCAATGACAGAAACACACCTTTTGGATGCACAACATTGCATAAAAACCCTAATTCGACAAGAATAAGACTAGGGAGGACGAAAATGACCTCAATGTTCCTCCAATGACACAAACACACCTATTGGATGCACAAGATTGCATAAAAACCCTAATTGGACAAGAATAAGACTAGGGAGGACGAAAATGACCTAAATGTTCCTCCAATGACACAAACACACCTATTGGATGCACAAGATTGCATAAAAACCCTAATTGGACAAGAATAAGACTAGGGAGGACGAAAATGACCTAAATGTTCATCCAATGACACAAATGAACTTATTGTATGCACAAGATTGGTTAAAAACCCTAATTGGACAAGAATAAGTCTAGGGATGACGAAAATGACCTAATTGTTCGTCCAATGACACAAACACACCTATTGGATGCTCAAGATTGCATAAAAACCCTAATTGGACAAGAATAAGCCTAGGGAGGACGAAAATGACCTAAATGTTCCTCCAATGACACAAACACACCTATTGGATGCACAAGATTGCATAAAAACCCTAATTGGACAAGAATAAGAATAGGGAGGACGAAAATGACCTAAATGTTCCTCCAATGACACAACCACACCTATTGGATACACAAGATTGCATAAAAACCCTAATTGGACAAGAATAAGACTAGGGAGGACGAAAATGACCTAAATGTTCATCCAATGACACAAATGAACTTATTGGATGCACAAGATTGGTTAAAAACCCTAATTGGACAAGAATAAACCTAGGGAGGACGAAAATGACCTAAATGTTCGTCCAATGACACAAACACACCTATTGGATCCACAAGATTGCATAAAAACCCTAATTAGACAAGAATAAGACTAGGGAGGACGAAAATGACCTAAATGTTCCTCCAATGACACAAACACACCTATTGGATGCACAAGATTGCATAAAAACCCTAATTCGGCAAGAATAAGACTAGGGAGGACGAAAATGACGTAAATGTTCATCCAATGACACAAATGAACTTATTGGATACACAAGGTTGGTTAAAAACCCTAATTGGACAAGAATAAGCCTAGGGAGGACGAAAATGACCTAAATGTTTAACCAATGACACAAATGAACTTTATTGGATGCACAAGGTTGGTTAAAAACCCTAGTTGGACAAGAATAAGCCTAGGGAGGATGAAAATGACCTAAATGTTCGTCCAATGACACAAACACACCTATTGGATGCACAAGATTGCATAAAAACCCTAATTGGACAAGAATAAGACTAGGGAGGACGAAAATGACCTAAATGTCCCTCCAATGACACAAAGACACCTATTGGATGCACAAGATTGCATAAAAACCCTAATTCGACAAGAATAAGACTAGGGAGGACGAAAATGACCTAAATGTTCCTCCAATGATACAAACACAGCTATTGGATGCACAAGATTGCATAAAAACCCTAATTGAAAAGAATAAGACTAGGGAGGACGTAAATGACCTAAATGTTCCACCAATGACACAAATGAACTTATTGGATACACAAGGTTGGTTAAAAACCCTAATTGGACAAGAATAAGCCTAGGGAGGACGAAAATGACCTAAATGTTCGTCCAATGACACAAATGAACTTTATTGGATGCACAAGGTTGGTTAAAAACCCTAATTGGACAAGAATAAGCCTAGGGAGGACGAAAATGACCTAAATGTTCGTCCAATGACACAAACACACCTATTGGATGCACAAGATTGCATAAAAACCCTAATTGGACAAGAATAAGCCTAGGGAGGACGAAAATGACCTAAATGTTCGTCCAATGACACAAACACACCTATTGGATGCACAAGATTGCATAAAAACCCTAATTGGACAAGAAAAAGCCTAGGGAGGACGAAAATGACCTAAATGTTCATCCAATGACACAAATGAACTTATTGGATGCACAAGATTGGTTTAAAACCCTAATTGGACAAGAATAAGCCTAGGGAGGACGAAAATGACCTAAATGTTCATCCAATGACACAAATGAACTTATTGGATGCACAAGATTGGTTAAAAACCCTAATTGGACAAGAATAAGCCTAGGGAGGACGAAAATGACCTAAATGTTCGTCCAATGACATAATTACACCTATTGGATGCACAAGATTGCATAAAAACCCTAATTGGACAAGAATAAGACTAGGGAGGACGAAAATGACCTAAATGTTCCTCCAATGACACAAACACACCTATTGGATGCACAAGATTGCATAAAAACCCTAATTGGACAAGAATAAGACTAGGGAGGACGAAAATGACCTAAATGTTCATCCAATGACACAAATGAACTTATTGGATGCACAAGATTGGTTAAAAACCCTAATTGGACAAGAAATAGCCTAGGGAGGACGAAAATGACCTAAATGTTCGTCCAATGACACAAACATACCTATTGGATGCACAAGATTGCATAAAAACCCTAATTTGACAAGAATAAGACTAGGGAGGACGAAAATGACCTAAATGTTCCTCAAATGACACAAACACACCTATTGGATGCACAAGATTGCATAAAAACCCTAATTGGACAAGAATAAGACTAGGGAGGACGAAAATGACTTAAATGTTCATCCAATGACACAAATGAACTTATTGTATGCACAAGATTTGTTAAAAACCCTAATTGGACAAGAATAAGCATAGGGAGGACGAAAATTACCTAAATGTTCATCCAATGACACAAACACACATATTGGATGCACAAGATTGCTTAAAACCCTAATTGGACAAGAATAAGACTAGGGAGGACGAAAATGACCTAAATGTTCATCGAATGACACATATGAACTTATTGGATGCACAAGATTGGTTAAAAACCCTAATTGGACAAGAATAAGACTAGGGAGGACGAAAATGACCTAAATGTTCCTCCAATGACACAAACACACCTATTGGATGCACAAGATTGCATAAAAACCCTAATTGGACAAGAATAAGACTAGGGAGGACGAAAATGACTTAAATGTTCATCCAATGACACAAATGAACTTATTGGATGCACAAGATTGGTTAAAAACCCTAATTGGACAACAATAAGCCAAGGGAGGACGAAAATGACCTAAATGTTCGTCCAATGACACAAACACACCTATTGGATGCACAAGATTGCATAAAAACCCTAATTGGACAAGAATAAGACTAGGGAGGACGAAAATGACCTAAATGTTCATCCAATGACACAAATGAACTTATTGGATGCACAAGATTGGTTAAAAACCCTAATTGGACAAGAATAAGCATAGGGAGGATGAAAATGACTTAAACGCTCATCCAATGACACAAACCCACATATTGGATGCACAAGATTGCTTAAAACCCTAATTGGACAAGAATAAGACTAGGGAGGACGAAAATGACCTAAATGTTCATCCAATGACACAAATGAACTTATTGGATGCACAAGAATGGTTAAAAACCCTAATTGGACAAGAATAAGCCTAGGGAGGACGAAAATGATCTAAATGTTCATCCAATGACACAAATGAACTTATGGATGCACAAGATTGGTTAAAAACCCTAATTGGACAAGAATAAGCCTAGAGAGGACGAAAATGATCTAAATGTTCATCCAATGACACAAATGAACTTATTGGATGCACAAGATTGGTTAAAAACCCTAATTGGACAAGAATAAGCCTAGGGAGGACGAAAATGACCTAAATGTTCGTCCAATGACACAAACACACCTATTGGATGCACAAGATTGCATAAAAACCCTAATTGGACAAGAATAAGACTAGGGAGGACGAAAATGACCTAAATGTTCATCCAATGACACAAATGAACTTATTGGATGCACAAGATTGGTTAAAAACCCTAATTGGACAAGAATAAGCATAGGGAGGACGAAAATGACCTAAACGTTCATCCAATGACACACACCCACATATTGGATGCACAAGATTGCTTAAAACCCTAATTGGACAAGAATAAGACTAGGGAGGACGAAAATGACCTAAATGTTCATCCAATGACACAAATGAACTTATTGAATGCACAAGATTGGTTAAAAACCCTAATCGGACAAGAATAAGCCTAGGGAGGACAAAAATGACCTAAATGTTCTTCGAATGACACAAACACACCTATTGGATGCACAAGATTGCATAAAAACCCTAATTGGACAAGAATAAGACTAGGGAGGACGAAAATGACCTAAATGTTCCTCCAATGACACAAACACACCTATTGGATGCACAAGATTGCATAAAAACCCTAATTGGACAAGAATAAGACTAGGGAGGACGAAAATGACCTAAATGTTCATCCAATGACACAAATGAACTTATTGAAAGCACAAGATTGGTTAAAAACCCTAACCGGACAAGAATAAGCCTAGGGAGGACGAAAATGACCTAAATGTTCGTCCAATGACACAAACACACCTATTGGATGCACAAGATTGCATAAAAACCCTAATTGGACAAGAATAAGACTAGGGAGGACGAAAATGACCTAAATGTTCCTCCAATGACACAAACACACCTATTGGATGCACAAGATTGCATAAAAACCCTAATTGGACAAGAATAAGACTAGGGAGGACGAAAATGACCTAAATGTTCATCCAATGACACAAATGAACTTATTGGATGCACAAGATTGGTTAAAAACCCTAATTGGACAAGAATAAGCATAGGGAGGACGAAAATGACCTAAACGTTCATCCAATGACACAAACCCACATATTGGATGCACAAGTTTGCTTAAAACCCTAAATTGGACAAGAATAAGACTAGGGAGGACGAAAATGACCTAAAAGTTCATCCAATGACACAAATGAACTTATTGGATGCACAAGATTGGTTAAAAACCCTAATTGGACAAGAATAAGCCTAGGGAGGACGAAAATGACCTAAATGGTCGTCCAATGACACAAACACACCTATTGGATGCACAAGATTGCATAAAAACCCTAATTAGACAAGAATAAGACTAGGGAGGACGAAAATGACCTAAATGTTCCTCCAATGACACAAACACACCTATTGGATGCACAAGATTGCATAAAAACCCTAATTGGACAAGAATAAGACTAGGGAGGACGAAAATGACCTAAATGTTCATCCAATGACACAAATGAATTTATTGGATGCACAAGATTGGTTAAAAACCCTAATTGGACAAGATTAAGCCTAGGGAGGACGAAAATGACCTAAATGTTCGTCCAATGACACAAACACACCTATTGGATGCACAAGATTGCATAAAAACCCTAATTGGACAAGAATAAGACTAGGGAGGACGAAAATGACCTAAATGTTCCTCCAATGACACAAACACACCTATTGGATGCACAAGATTGCATAAAAACCCTAATTGGACAAGAATAAGACTAGGGAGGACGAAAATGACCTAAATGTTCATCCAATGACACAAATGAAATTATTGGATGCACAAGATTGGTTAAAAACCCTAATTGGACAAAAATAAGTCTAGGGAGGACGAAAATGACCTAAATGTTCGTCCAATGACACAAACACACCTATTGGATGCACAAGATTGCATAAAAACCCTAATTGGACAAGAATAAGACTAGGGAGGACGAAAATGACCTAAATGTTCATCCAATGACACAAATGAACTTATTGGATGCACAAGATTGGTTAAAAACCCTAATTGGACAAGAATAAGGATATGGAGGACGAAAATGACCTAAATGTTCATCCAATGACACAAACACACATATTGGATGCACAAGATTGCATAAAAACCCTAATTGGACAAGAATAAGACTAGGGAGGACGAAAATGACCTAAATGTTCCTCCAATGACACAAACACACCTATTGGATGCACAAGATTGCATAAAAACCCTAATTGGACAAGAATAAGACTAGGGAGGACGAAAATGACCTAAATGTTCATCCAATGACACAAATGAACTTATTGGATGCACAAGATTGGTTAAAAACCCTAATTGGAAAAGAATAAGCCTAGGGATGACGGAAATGACCTAAATGTGAGACAAACACACCTATTGGATGCACAAGATTGCATAAAAACCCTAATTGGACAAGAATAAGACTAGGGAGGACGAAAATGACCTAAATGTTCCTCCAATGACACAAACACACCTATTGGATGCACAAGATTGCATAAAAACCCTAATTGGACAAGAATAAGACTAGGGAGGACGAAAATGACCTAAATGTTCATCCAATGACACAAACGAACTTATTGGATGCAAAAGATTGGATAAAAACTCTAATTGGACAAGAATAAGCCTAGGGAGGACGAAAATGACCTAAATGTTCATCCAATGACACAAATGAACTTATTGGATGCACAAGATTGGTTAAAAACCCTAATTGGACAAGAATAAGCCTAGGGAGGACGTAAATGACCTAAATGTTCGTCCAATGACACAAATGAACTTATTGGATGCACAAGATTAGTTAAAAACCCTAATTGGACAAGAATAAGACTAGGGAGGACGAAAATGACCTCAATGTTCCTCCAATGACACAAACTCACCTATTGGATGCACAAGATTGCATAAAAACCCTAATTGGACAAGAATAAGCCTAGGGAGGACGAAAATGACCTAAATATTCATCCAATGACACAAATGAACTTATTGGATGCACAAGATTGGTTAAAAACCCTAATTGGACAAGAATAAGCCTAGGGAGGACGAAAATGACCTAAATGTTCGTCCAATGACACAAACACACCTATTGGATGCACAAGATTGCATAAAAACCCTAATTGGATAAGAATAAGACTAGGGAGGACGAAATCTTGTGCATCCAATAGGTGTGTTTGTGTCATTGGATGAACATTTTGGACATTTTCGTCCTTCCTATGCTTATTCTTGTCCAATTAGGGTTTTTAACCAATCTTGTGCATACAATAAGTTCATTTGTGTCATTGGATGAACATTTAGGTCATTTTCGTCCTCCCTAGTCTTATTCTTGTCCAATTAGGGTTTTAAGCAATCTTGTGCATCCAATATGTGTGTTTGTGTCATTGGAGGGACATTTAGGTCATTTTCGTCCTCCCTAGGCTTATTCTTGTCCAATTAGGGTGTTTAACCAACCTTGTGCATCCAATAAGTTCATTTGTGTCATTCTTGTCCAATTAGGGTTTTTTTGCAATCTTGTGCATCCAATAGGTGTGTTTGTGTCATTGGACGAACATTTAGGTCATTTTCGTCCTCCCTAGGCTTATTCTTGTCCAATTAGGGTTTTTAACCAATCTTGTGCATCCAATAAGTTCATTTGTGTCATTGGATGAACATTTAGGTCATTTTCGTCCTCCCTAGTCTTATTCTTGTCCAATTAGGGTTTTTTTGCAATCTTGTGCATCCAATAGGTGTGTTTGTGTCATTGGACGAACATTTAGGTCATTTTCGTCCTCCCTAGGCTTATTCTTGGCCAGTTAGGGTTTTTAACCAATCTTGTGCATCCAATAAGTTCATTTGTGTCATTGGATGAACATTTAGGTCATTTTCGTCCTCCCTAGGCTTATTCTTTTCTTATTAGGGTTTTTAACCAATCTTGGGCATCCAATAAGTTCATTTGTGTCATTGGATGAACATTTAGGTCATTTTCGTCCTCACTATGCTTATTCTTGTCCAATTAGGGTTTTTAACCAATCTTGTGCATCCAATAAGTTCATTTGTGTCATTGGATGAACATTTAGGTCATTTTCGTCCTCCCTAGTCTTATTCTTGTCCAATTAGGGTTTTTATGCAATCTTGTGCATCCAATAGGTGTGTTTGTGTCATTGGACGAACATTTAGGTCATTTTCGTCCTCCCTAGGCTTATTCTTGGCCAGTTAGGGTTTTTAACCAATCTTGTGCATCCAATAAGTTCATTTGTGTCATTGGATGAACATTTAGGTCATTTTCGTCCTCCCTAGGCTTATTCTTGTCTTATTAGGGTTTTTAACCAATCTTGTGCATCCAATAAGTTCATTTGTGTCATTGGATGAACATTTAGGTCATTTTCGTCCTCACTATGCTTATTCTTGTCCAATTAGGGTTTTTAACCAATCTTGTGCATCCAATAAGTTCATTTGTGTCATTGGATGAACATTTAGGTCATTTTCGTCCTCCCTAGTCTTATTCTTGTCCAATTAGGGTTTTAAGCAATCTTGTGCATCCAATATGTGGGTTTGTGTCATTAGATGAACGTTTAGGTCATTTTCGTCCTCCCTATGCTTATTCTTGTCCAATTAGGGTTTTTAACCAATCTTGTGCATCCAATAAGTTCATTTGTGTCATTGGATGAACATTTAGGTCATTTTCGTCCTCCCTAGTCTTATTCTTGTCCAATTAGGGTTTTTATGCAATCTTGTGCATCCAATAGGTGTGTTTGTGTCATTGGAAGAACATTTAGGTCGTTTTCGTCCTCCCTAGGCTTATTCTTGTCCGATTAGGGTTTTTATCCAATCTTGTGCATTCAATAAGTTCATTTGTGTCATTGGATGAACATTTAGGTCATTTTCGTCCTCCCTAGTCTTATTCTTGTCCAATTAGGGTTTTAAGCAATCTTGTGCATCCAATATGTGGGTTTGTGTCATTGGATGAACGTTTAGGTCATTTTCGTCCTCCCTATGCTTATTCTTGTCCCATTAGCGTTTTTAACCAATCTTGTGCATCCAATAAGTTCATTTGTGTCATTGGATGAACATTTAGGTCATTTTCGTCCTCCCTAGTCTTATTCTTGTCCAATTAGGGTTTTTATGCAATCTTGTGCATCCAATAGGTGTGTTTGTGTCATTG
This sequence comes from Cicer pinnatifidum, assembly GCA_037974775.1. Taxonomy (NCBI): domain Eukaryota; kingdom Viridiplantae; phylum Streptophyta; class Magnoliopsida; order Fabales; family Fabaceae; genus Cicer; species Cicer pinnatifidum. The sequence goes on from JBBPBR010000421.1 coordinate 27,321, forward strand.
GACGAACATTTAGGTCATATTCGTCCTCCCTAGGCTTATTCTTGTCCAATTAGGGTTTTTAACCAATCTTGTGCATCCAGTAGGTGTGTTTGTGTCATTGGATGAACATTTAGGTCATTTTCGTCCTCCCTAGGCTTATTCTTGTCCAATTAGGGTTTTTAACCAATCTTGTGCATCCAATAAGTTCATTTGTGTCATTGGATGAACATTTAGGTCATTTTCGTCCTCCCTCGGCTTATTCTTGTCCAATTAGGGTTTTCAACCAATCTTGTGCATCCAATAAGTTCATTTGTGTCATTGGATGAACATTTAGGTCATTTTCGTCCTCCCTAGGCTTATTCTTGTCCAATTAGGGTTTTTAACCAATCTTGTGCATCCAATAAGTTCATTTGTGTCATTGGATGAACATTTAGGTCATTTTCGTCCTCCCTAGTCTTATTCTTGTCCAATTAGGGTTTTTATGCAATCTTGTGCATCCAATAGGTGTGTTTGTGTCGTTGGATGAACATTTAGGTCATTTTCGTCCTCCCTAGTCTTATTCTTTTCCAATTAGGGTTTTTATGCAATCTTGTGCATCCAATAGGTGTGTTTGTGTCATTGGACGAACTTTTAGGTCATTTTCGTCCTCCGTAGGCTTATTCTTGTCCAATTAGGGTTTTTAACCAATCTTGTGCATCCAATAAGTTCATTTGTGTCATTGGATGAACATTTAGGTCATTTTCGTCCTCCCTAGTCTTATTCTTGTCCAATTAGGGTTTTTATGCAATCTTGAACATCCAATAGGTGTGTTTGTGTCATTGGACGAACATTTAGGTCATTTTCGTCCTCCCTAGTCTTATTCTTGTCGAATTAGGGTTTTTATGCAATCTTGTGCATCCAATAGGTGTGTTTGTGTCATTGGATGAACATTTAGGTCATTTTCGTCCTCCCTATGCTTATTCTTGTCCAATTAGGGTTTTTAACCAATCTTGTGCATCCAATAAGTTCATTTGTGTCATTGGATGAACATTTAGGTCATTTTCGTCCTCCCTAGTCTTATTCTTGTCCAATTAGGGTTTTAAGCAATCTTGTGCATCCAATATGTGGGTTTGTGTCATTGGATGTACGTTTAGGTCATTTTCGTCCTCCCTATGCTTATTCTTGTCCAATTAGGGTTTTTAACCAATCTTGTGCATCCAATAAGTTCATTTGTGTCATTGGATGAACATTTAGGTCATTTTCGTCCTCCCTAGTCTTATTCTTGTCCAATTAGGGTTTTTATGCAATCTTGTGCATCCAATAGGTGTGTTTGTGTCATTGGACGAACATTTAGGTCATTTTCGTCCTCCCTAGGCTTATTCTTGTCCAATTAGGGTTTTTAACCAATCTTGTGCATCCTATAAGTTCATTTATGTCATTGGAGGAATATTTAGGTCATTTTCATCCTCCTTAGTCTTATTCTTGTCCAATTAGGGTTTTTATGCAATCTTGTGCATCCAATAGGTGTGTTTGTGTCATTGGAAGAACATTTAGGTAATTTTCGTCCTCCCTAGGCTTATTCTTGTCCGATTAGGGTTTTTAACCAATCTTGTGCATTCAATAAGTTCATTTGTGTCATTGGACGAACATTTAGGTCATTTTCGTCCTCCCTAGGCTTATTCTTGTCCGATTAGGGTTTTTAATCAATCTTGTGCATCCAATATGTGGGTTTGTGTCATTGGATGAACGTTTAGGTCATTTTCGTCCTCCCTATGCTTATTCTTGTCCAATTAGGGTTTTTAACCAATCTTGTGCATCCAATAAGTTCATTTGTGTCATTGGATGAACATTTAGGTCATTTTCGTCCTCCCTAGTCTTATTCTTGTCCAATTAGGGTTTTTATGCAATCTTGTGCATCCAATAGGTGTGTTTGTGTCATTGGACGAACATTTAGGTCATTTTCGTCCTTCCTAGGCTTATTCTTGTCCAATTAGGGTTTTTAACCAATCTTGTGGATCCAATAAGTTCATTTGTGTCATTGGATGAACATTTAGGTAATTTTCGTCCTCCCTAGTCTTATTCTTGTCCAATTAGGGTTTTTATGCAATCTTGTGCATCCAATAGGTGTGTTTGTGTCATTGGAGGAACATTTAGGTCAGTTTCGTCCTCCCTAGTCTTATTCTTGTCCAATTAGGGTTTTTATGCAATCTTGTGCATCCAATAGGTGTGTTTGTGTCATTGGACGAACATTTAGGTCATTTTCGTCCTCCCTAGGCTTATTCTTGTCCGATTAGGGTTTTTAACCAATCTTGTGCATCCAATAGGTGTGTTTGTGTCATTGGAAGAACATTTAGGTCATTTTCGTCCTCCCTAGTCTTATTCTTGTCCAATTAGGGTTTTTATGCAATCTTGTGCATCCAATAGGTGTGTTTGTGTCATTGGAAGAACATTTAGGTCATTTTCATCCTCCCTAGGCTTATTCTTGTCCGATTAGGGTTTTTAACCAATCTTGTGCATTCAATAAGTTCATTTGTGTCATTGAATGAACATTTAGGTCATTTTCGTCCTCCCTAGTCTTATTCTTTTCCAATTAGGGTTTTAAGCAATCTTGTGCATCCAATAGGTGTGTTCGTGTCATTGGACGAACGTTTAGGTCATTTTCGTCCTCCCTAGGCTTATTCTTGTCCAATTAGGGTTTTTAACCAATCTTGTGCATCCAACAAGTTCATTTGTGTCCTTGGATGAACATTTAGGTCATTTTCGTCCTCCCTAGTCTTATTCTTGTCCAATTAGGGTTTTTATGCAATCTTGTGCATCCAATAGGTGTGTTTGTCTCATTGGACGAACATTTAGGTCATTTTCGTCCTCCCTAGGCTTATTCTTGTCCAATTAGGGTTTTTAACCAATCTTGTGCATCCAATAAGTTCATTTGTGTCATTGGATAAACATTTAGGTCATTTTCGTCCTCCCTAGTCTTATTCTTGTCCAATTAGGGTTTTTATGCAATCTTGTGCATCCAATAGGTGTGTTTGTGTCATTTGAGGAACATTTAGGTCATTTTCGTCCCCCCTAGTCTTATTCTTGTCCAATTAGGGTTTTTATGCAATCTTGTGCATCCAATAGGTGTGTTTGTGTCATTGGACGAACATTTAGGTCATTTTCATCCTCCCTAGGCTTATTCTTGTCCAATTAGGGTTTTTATCCAATCTTGTGCATCCAATAAGTTTATTTGTGTCATTGGATGAACATTAAGGTCATTTTTGTCCTCCCTAGGCTTATTCTTGTCCAATTAGGGTTTTTAACCAATCTTGTGCATCCAATAAGTTCATTTGTGTCATTGGATGAACATTTAGGTCATTTTCGTCCTCCCTAGTCTTATTCTTGTCCAATTAGGGTTTTTATGCAATCTTGTGCATCCAATAGATGTGTTGTGTCATTGGATGAACATTTAGGTCATTTTCGTCCTCCCTAGGCTTATTCTTGTCCAATTAGGGTTTTTAACCAATCTTGTGCATCCAATAAGTTCATTTGTGTCATTGGATGAACATTTAGGTCATTTTCGTCCTCCCTAAGCTTATTCTTGTCTAATTAGGGTTTTTAACCAATCTTGTGCATCCAATAAGTTCATTTGTGTCATTGGATGAACATTTAGGTCATTTTCGTCCTCCCTAGTCTTATTCTTGTCCAATTAGGGTTTTTATGCAATCTTGTGCATCCAATAGGTGTGTTTGTGTCATTGGATGAACGTTTAGGTCATTTTCGTCCTCCCTATGCTTATTCTTGTCCAATTAGGGTTTTTAACCAATCTTGTGCATCCAATAAGTTCATTTGTGTCATTGGATGAACATTTAGGTCATTTTCGTCCTCCCTAGTCTTATTCTTGTCCAATTAGGGTTTTTATGCAATCTTGTGAATCCAATAGGTGTGTTTGTGTCATTGGAAGAACATTTAGGTCATTTTCGTCCTCCCTAGGCTTATTCTTGTCCGATTAGGGTTTTTAACCAATCTTGTGCATTCAATAAGTTCATTTGTGTCATTGGATGAACATTTAGGTCATTTTCGTCCTCCCTAGTCTTATTCTTGTCCAATTAGGGTTTTAAGCAATCTTGTGCATCCAATATGTGGGTGTGTGTCATTGGATGAACGTTTAGGTCATTTTCGTCCTCCCTATGCTTATTCTTGTCCAATTAGGGTTTTTAACCAATCTTGTGCATCCAATAAGTTCATTTGTGTCATTGGATGAACATTTAGGTCATTTTCGTCCTCCCTAGTCTTATTCTTGTCCAATTAGGGTTTTTATGCAATCTTGTGCATCCAATAGGTGTGTTTGTGTCATTGGACGAACATTTAGGTCATTTTCGTCCTCCCTAGGCTTATTCTTGTCCAATTAGGGTTTTTAACCAATCTTGTGCATCCAATAAGTTCATTTGTGTCATTGGATGAACATTTAGGTCATTTAAGTCCTCTCTAGGCTTATTCTTGTCCAATTAGGGTTTTTAACCAATCTTGTGCATCCAATAAGTTCATTTGTGTCATTGGATGAACATTTAGGTCATTTTCGTCCTCCCTAGTCTTATTCTTGTCCAATTAGGGTTTTTATGCAATCTTGTGCATCCAATAGGTGTGTTTGTGTCATTGGAGGAACATTTAGGTCAGTTTCGTCCTCCCTAGTCTTATTCTTGTCCAATTAGGGTTTTTATGCAATCTTGTGCATCCAATAGGTGTGTTTGTGTCATGGGACGAACATTTAGGTCATTTTCGTCCTCCATAGGCTTATTCTTGTCCGATTAGGGTTTTTAACCAATCTTGTGCATCCAATAGGTGTGTTTGTGTCATTGGAAGAACATTTAGGTCATTTTCGTCCTCCCTAGGCTTATTCTTGTCCGATTAGGGTTTTAAGCAATCTTGTGCATCCAATATGAGGGTTTGTGTCATTGGATGAACGTTTAGGTCATTTTCGTCCTCCCTAGCCTTATTCTTGTCCAATTAGGGTTTTAAGCAATCTTGTGCATCCAATATGAGGGTTTGTGTCATTGGATGAACGTTTAGGTCATTTTCGTCCTCCCTATGCTTATTCTTGTCCAATTAGGGTTTTTAACCAATCTTGTGCATCCAATAAGTTCATTTGTGTCATTGGATGAACATTTAGGTCATTTTCGTCCTCCCTAGTCTTATTCTTGTCCAATTAGGGTTTTTATGCAATCTTGTGCATCCAATAAGTGTTTTTGTGTCATTGGACGAACATTTAGGTCATTTTCGTCCTCCCTAGGCTTATTCTTGTCCAATTAGGGTTTTTAACCAATCTTGTGCATCCAATAAGTTCATTTGTGTCATTGGATGAACATTTAGGTCATTTTCGTCCTCCCTAGTCTTATTCTTGTCCAATTAGGGTTTTTATGCAATCTTGTGCATCCAATAGGTGTGTTTGTGTCATTGGACGAACATTTAGGTTTTTTTCGTCCTCCCTATGCTTATTCTTGTCCAATTAGGGTTTTTAACCAACCTTGTGCATCCAATAAGTTCATTTGTGGCATTGGTTGAACATTTAGTTGATTTTCGTCCTCCCTAGGCTTATTCTTGTCCAATTAGGGTTATTAACCAACCTTGTGCATCCAATAAGTTCATTTGTGTCATTGGTGGAACATTTAGGTCATTTACGTCCTCTCCCTAGTCTTATTCTTGTCCAATTAGGGTTGTTATGCAATCTTGTGCATCCAATAGGTGTGTATGTGTCATTGGACGAACATTTAGGTCATTTTCGTCATCCCTAGGCTTATTGTTGTCCAATTAGGGTTTTTAACCAATCTTGTGCATCCAATAAGTTCATTTGTGTCATTGGTAGACATTTAGGTCTTTTTTTTCCTCCCTAGGCTTATTCTTGTCCAATTAGGGTTTTTAACCAATCTTGTGCATCCAATAAGTTCATTTGTGTCATTGGATGAACATTTAGGTCATTTTTGTCCTCCCTAGTCTTATTCTTGTCCAATTAGGGTTTTAAGCAATCTTGTTCATCCAATATGTGTGTTTGTGTCATTGGATAAACATTTAGGTCATTTTCGTCCTCCCTATGCTTATTCTTGTCCAATTAGGGTTTTTAACCAATCTGGTGCATACAATAAGTTCATTTGTGTCATTGGATGAACATTTAGGTCATTTTCGTCCTCCCTTTCCTTATTCTTGTCCAATTAGGGTTTTTATGCAATCTTGTGCATCCAATAGGTGTGTTTGTGTCATTGGA
>JBBPBR010000422.1:0-14538 GCA_037974775.1 Cicer pinnatifidum
ATAAAAACCCTAATTGGACAAGAATAAGACTAGGGAGGACGAAAATGACCTAAATGTTCATCCAATGACACAAATGAACTTATTGGATGCACAAGATTGGTTAAAAACCCTAATTGGACAAGAATAAGCCTAGGGAGGACGAAAATGACCTAAATGTTCGTCCAATGACACAAACACACCTATTGGATGCACAAGATTGCATAAAAACCCTAATTAGACAAGAGTAAGACTAGGGAGGACGAAAATGACCTAAATGTTCCTCCGATGACACAAACACACCTATTGGATGCACAAGATTGCATAAAAACCCTAATTCGACAGGAATAAGACTAGGGAGGACGAAAATGACCTAAATGTTCACCCAATAACACAAATGAACTTATTGGATCCACAAGATTGGATAAAAACCCTAATTGGACAAGAATAAGCATAGGGAGGACGAAAATGACCTAAACGTTCATCCAATGACACAAACCCACATATTGGATGCACAAGATTGCTTAAAACCCTAATTGGACAAGAATAAGACTAGGGAGGACGAAAATGACCTAAATGTTCATCCAATGACACAAATGAACTTATTGAATGGACAAGATTGGTTAAAAACCCTAATCAGACAAGAATAAGCCTAGGGAGGACGAAAATGACCTAAATGTTCGTCCAATGACACAAACACACCTATTGGATGCACAAGATTGCATAAAAACCCTAATTGGACAAGAATAAGACTAGGGAGGACGAAAATGACCTAAATGTTCATCCAATGACACAAATGAACTTATTGGATGCACAAGATTGGTTAAAAACCCTAATTGGACAAGAATAAGCCTAGGGAGGACGAAAATGACCTAAATGTTCGTCCAATGACGCAAACACACCTATTGGATGCACAAGATTGCATAAAAACCCTAATTGGACAAGAATAAGACTACGGAAGACAAAAATGACCTAAATGTTCTTCCAATGACACAAACACACCTATTGGATGCACAAGATTGCATAAAAACCCTAATTGGACAAGAATAAGACTAGGGAGGACGAAAATGACCTAAATGTTCCTCCAATGACACAAACACACCTATTGGATGCACAAGATTGCATAAAAACCCTAATTGGACAAGAATAAGACTAGGGAGGACGAAAATGACCTAAATGTTCATCCAATGACACAAATGAACTTATTGGATGCACAAGATTGGTTAAAAACCCTAATTGGACAAGAATAAGCCTAGGGAGGACGAAAATGACCTAAATGTTCATCCAATGACACAAATGAACTTATTGGATGCACAAGATTGGTTGAAAACCCTAATTGGACAAGAATAAGCATTGGGAGGACGAAAATGACCAAAATGTTCATCCAATTGTTAGACATATGTTCGTTTTTGATGTTATTGACAAGCATCCAATTTGAAATACATCTAACACTGTCAACAGAGAAAAATTTCAGGAACAACAAATTCAATCCTACATACTCGAGACAATTGCTTGGAACTCAAGGAATCAACAAAATCTTGATGATCCATGAGCACATCGATTAGTACAATCGATTCTATAACAGGGTTGAATAAGTTTATAAAGTTTGGTGTTACCCAATCGATTAGCACAATCGATTTGTACATCCTTGAAGAAATCAAACGGGCTATCAATCGATTCTCCAAATCGATTGGTACACATATTGGAAAATAAATTGTACAAGTCAGAGAGCCAGTTTGCCACAAATCGATTAGGCACATCGATTGAGTAAATCACTAAGACTGAACTGATTGTTTACATCGATTAGACAAATCGATTGACATTCTTACTGAAATTAAAATGTGCAAGTCAGTAGCACGTTTTGCAGGCAATCGATTTGGCAAATCGATTGAAATAATCACATCTTTAATTTTGTTTTGTCTACATCGATTGAAACAATCGATTGTTAATGTCCCAAAGCCAAACCTGTTTACTAAATCGATTAGGCCAATCGATTCACTAAAACAAGTTTCCAAATAACTTAGGTCTGGAACATACACAATCGATTACTACAATCTGTTTATATACATCTGTGTTATAAATGTTGGTATCAATCGACTTGGTAAATCGATTGAATAACCCAACTGATGAAAAGTACTTCAGACTTAAAGACCACAATCGATTGGCACAATCGATTGACATAAAAGTTTTATAAACAGAGATGACTGAATGGTTAAATCGATTAAGCACATCGATGGTTTTGATCTCGTTGTTTGAACAAAACACATCAAGTCGATTCTGCAAATCGATTTAATTATATACTGTTATCAAAGTTTGAAGAACTACTTAAAATAATCGATTGAGTAAATCGATTAGAATGTACAGTTTCAAGATTCAAGAAAAACAAGACTCACGAAATCGATTGAGGAAATCGATTAACCAGCATTATGACTTTAATGAATCGATTGGGTAAATCGATGCATATGTTGTTTTTCCTGAAACTATATAAACTGTTTTTCATTCTCTTCTTCGAAGATATACAACAACGTACACATAACTTTCTGATATCTTTGTTTCTCACTGTGAAATAACTTTGAACATTACTTTTTCAGTCATGAAGATTCATCTTTCATGATCAACAAGAACTGAGAAAGATTGCTGAAGAAACAACTTTAGAGAAGAAGACTGCTGAAGAAATTTCTGTGTAATTTCTGTTTTAGATACATCTGTAAACAAATTCTTAAAACAAATAACATTGAGAAATCCAGTCTTAACTGGTGGTTATCTTCTGTGATTGAGAGGTCTCATCAAGAAGAAACTTGACTGTAATCTTGGAAGAGTTTATGGGAGATAAACTCTGGGATTCAGGGAGATAAGAATAGAATAGAAAGAATCGTTTTAGATTGATAGGCGAGGAGCTAGAACATCTGTAAACGGATTCTGAGATATTCTATTGGAAAGGCCAAGATTGGATTTGATCTTGGGACTGGACGTAGGTCGTTCAACAACGGCTGAACCAGTATAAATCACTGCGTACAATCTTTCTTACCCTTATCTCTTTTTAATTTCTGCATTGTGTATTTGTTTGATATTGATTGAGTACTTGAATATCTTTCTGCATATTTTGATATTACATGAAAGACTGTTTCCAGCATGATTGTAAGTGAATCAATATCTTGAATAATAAACGTAACTGGTGCATCTCTCAATATATTCTTTGATCCATATACTTTGTGCATTCATTTGTTTTGTAGTTTTGGGACCTTATTTGATGTTATGTTTAATAAATGTACGATTTGTTAAACTGCTGCGCATATCTCTAAAAATAGGTAATCTTCCGCATAATTTTCATTTAACAGAGGTTACTGGTACCAACACCAATGACACAAATGAACTTATTGGATGCACAAGATTGGTTAAAAACCGTAATTGGACAACAATAAGCCTAGGGAGGACGAAAATGACCTAAATGTTCATCCAATGACACAAATGAACTTATTGGATGCACAAGATTGGTTAAAAACCCTAATTGGACAAGAATAAGCCTAGGGAGGACGAAAATGACCTAAATGTTCGTCCAATGACACAAACACACCTATTGGATGCACAAGATTGCATAAAAACCCTAATTGGACAAGAATAAGACTAGGGAGGACGAAAATGACCTAAATGTTCCTCCAATGACACAAACACACCTATTGGATGCACAAGATTGCATAAAAACCCTAATTGGACAAGAATAAGACTAGGGAGGACGTAAATGACCTAAACGTTCCACCAATGACACAAATGAACTTATTGGATGCACAATGTTGGTTAAAAACCCTAATTGGACAAGAATAAGACTAGGGAGGACGAAAATGACCTAAATGTTCATCCAATGACACAAATGAACTTATTGGATGCACAAGATTGGTTAAAAACCCTAATTGGACAAGAATAAGCCTAGGGAGGACGAAAATGACCTAAATGTTCGTCCAATGACACAAACACACCTATTGGATGCACAAGATTGCATAAAAACCATAAACCCTAAACCCTAATTTGACAAGAATAAGCCTAGGGAGGACGAAAATGACCTAATTGTTCATCCAATGACACAAATGAACTTATTGAATGCACAAGATTGGTTAAAAACCCTAATCGGACAAGAATAAGCCTAGGGAGGACGAAAATGACCTAAATGTTCGTCCAATGACACAAACACACCTATTGGATGCACAAGATTGCATAAAAACCCTAATTGGACAAGAATAAGACTAGGGAGGACGAAAATGACCTAAATGTTCCTCCAATGACACAAACACACCTATTGGATGCACAAGATTGCATAAAAACCCTAATTGGACAAGAATAAGACTAGGGAGGACGAAAATGACCTAAATGTTCATCCAATGACACAAATGAAATTATTGGATGCACAAGATTGGTTAAAAACCCTAATTGGACAAAAATAAGTCTAGGGAGGACGAAAATGACCTAAATGTTCGTCCAATGACACAAACACACCTATTGGATGCACAAGATTGCATAAAAACCCTAATTGGACAAGAATAAGACTAGGGAGGACGAAAATGACCTAAATGTTCATCCAATGACACAAATGAACTTATTGGATGCACAAGATTGGTTAAAAACCCTAATTGGACAAGAATAAGCCTAGGGAGGACGAAAATGACCTAAATGTTCGTCCAATGACACAAACACACCTATTGGATGCACAAGATTGCATAAAAACCCTAATTGGACAAGAATAAGACTAGGGAGGACGAAAATGACCTAAATGTTCATCCAATGACACAAACACACCTATTGGATGCACAATATTGGTTAAAAAGCCTAATTGGACAAGAATAAGCATAGGGAGGACGAAAATGACCTAAACGTTCATCCAACGACACAAACCCAAATATTGGATGCACAAGATTGCTTAAAACCCTAATTGGACAAGAATAAGACTAGGGAGGACGAAAATGACCTAAATGTTCATCCAATGACACAAATGAACTTATTGAATGCACAAGATTGGTTAAAAACCCTAATCGGACCAGAATAAGCCTAGGGAGGACGAAAATGACCTAAATGTTCTTCCAATGACACAAACACACCTATTGGATGCATAAGATTGCATAAAAACCCTAATTGGACAAGAATAAGACTAGGGAGGACGAAAATGACCTAAATGTTCCTCCAATGACACAAACACACCTATTGGATGCACAAGATTGCATAAAAACCCTAATTGGACAAGAATAAGACTAGGGAGGACGAAAATGACCTAAATGTTCATGCAATGACACAAACACACCTATTGGATGCACAAGATTGGTTAAAAACCCTAATTGGACAAGAATAAGCATAGGAAGGACGAAAATGACCTAAACGCTCATCCAATGACACAAACCCACATATTGGATGCACAAGATTGCTTAAAACCCTAATTGGACAAGAATAAGACTAGGGAGGACGAAAATGACCTAAATGTTCATCCAATGACACAAATGAACTTATTGAATGCACAAGATTGGTTAAAAACCCTAATCGGACAAGAATAAGCCTAGGGAGGACGAAAATGACCTAAATGTTCGTCCAATGACACAAACACACCTATTGGATGCACAAGATTGCATAAAAACCCTATATGGACAAGAATAAGACTAGGGAGGACGAAAATGACCTAAATGTTCATCCAATGACACAAATGAACTTATTGGATGCACAAGATTGGTTAAAAACCCTAATTGGACAAGAATAAGCCTAGGGAGGACGAAAATGACCTAAATGTTCGTCCAATGACACAAACACACCTATTGGATGCACAAGATTGCATAAAAACCCTAATTAGACAAGAATAAGACTAGGGAGGAAGAAAATGACCTAAATGTTCCTCCAATGACACAAACACACCTATTGGATGCACAAGATTGCATAAAAACCCTAATTCGACAAGAATAAGACTAGGGAGGACGAAAATGACCTTAATGTTCATCCAATAACACAAATGAACTTATTGGATCCAAAAGATTGGTTAAAAACCCTAATTGGACAAGAATAAGCATAGGGAGGACGAAAATGACCTAAACGTTCATCCAATGACACAAACCCACATATTGGATGCACAAGATTGCTTAAAACCCTAATTGGACAAGAATAAGACTAGGGAGGACGAAAATGACCTAAATGTTCATCCAATGACACAAATGAACTTATTGGATGCACAAGATTGGTTAAAAACCCTAATTGGACAAGAATAAGCCTAGGGAGGACGAAAATGACCTAAATGTTCGTCCAATGACACAAACACACCTATTGGATGCACAAGATTGCATAAAAACCCTAATTGGACAAGAATAAGCCTAGGGAGGACAAAAATGACCTAAATGTTCATCCAATAACACAAATGAACTTATTGGATCCACAAGATTGGTTAAAAACCCTAATTGGACAAGAATAAGCATAGGGAGGACGAAAATGACCTAAACGTTCATCCAATGACACAAACCCACATATTGGATGCACAAGATTGCTTAAAACCCTAATTGGACAAGAATAAGACTAGGGAGGACGAAAATGACCTAAATGTTCATCTAATGACACAAATGAACTTATTGGATGCACAAGATTGGTTAAAAACCCTAATTGGACAAGAATAAGCCTAGGGAGGACGAAAATGACCTAAATGTTCGTCCAATGACACAAACACACCTATTGGATGCACAAGATTGTATGAAAACCCTAATTGGACAAGAATAAGACTAGGGAGGACGAAAATGACCTAAATGTTCATCCAATGACACAAATGAACTTATTGGATGCACAAGATTGGTTAAAAACCCTAATTGGACAAGAATAAGCCTAGGGAGGACGAAAATGACCTAAATGTTCGTCCAATGACACAAACACACCTATTGGATGCACAAGCTTGCATAAAAACCCTAATTGGACAAGAATAAGACTAGGGAGGACGAAAATGACCTAAATGTTCCTCCAATGACACAAACACACCTATTGGATGCACAAGATTGCATAAAAACCCTAATTGGACAAGAATAAGACTAGGGAGGACGTAAATGACCTAAATGTTCCACCAATGACACAAATGAACTTATTGGATGCACATGGTTGGTTAAAAACCCTAATTGGACAAGAATAAGACTAGGGAGGACGAAAATGACCTAAATGTTCATCCAATGACACAAATGAACTTATTGGATGCACAAGATTGGTTAAAAACCCTAATTGGACAAGAATAAGCCTAGGGAGGACGAAAATGACCTAAATGTTCGTCCAATGACACAAACACACCTATTAGATGCACAAGATTGCATAAAAACCCTAATTGGACAAGAGTAAGACTAGGGAGGACGAAAATGACCTAAATGTTCCTCCAATGACACAAACACACCTATTGGATGCACAAGATTGCATAAAAACCCTAATTGGACAAGAATAAGACTAGGGAGGACGAAAATGACCTAAATGTTCCGCCAATGACACAAACACACCTATTGGATGCACAAGATTGCATAAAAACCCTAATTGGACAAGAATAAGACTAGGGAGGACGAAAATGACCTAAATGTTCATCCAATGACACAAATGAACTTATTGGATGCACAAGATTGGTTAAAAACCCTAATTGGACAAGAATAAGACTAGGGAGGACGAAAATGACCTAAATGTTCGTCCAATGACACAAACACACCTCTTGGATGCACAAGATTGCATAAAAACCCTAATTGGACAAGAATAAGACTAGGGAGGACGTAAATGACCTAAATGTTCCACCAATGACACAAATGAACTTATTGGATGCACAAGGTTGGTTAAAAACCCTAAATAGACAAGAATAAGCCTAGGGAGGACGAAAATGACCTAAATGTTCAACCAATGACACAAATGAACTTATTGGATGCACAAGGTTGGTTAAAAACCCTAATTGGACAACAATAAGCCTAGGGAGGACGAAAATGACCTAAATGTTCGTCCAATGACACAAACACACCTATTGGATGCACAGGATTGCCTAAAAACCCTAATTGGACAAGAATAAGCCTAGGGAGGACGAAAATGACCTAAATGTTCGTCCAATGACACAAACACACCTATAGGATGCACAGGATTGCATAAAAACCCTAATTGGACAAGAACAAGCCTAGGGAGGACGAAAATGACCTAAATGTTCATCCAATGACACAAATGAACTTATTGGATGCACAAGATAGGTTAAAAACCCTAATTCGACAAGAATAAGCCTAGGGAGGACGTAAATGACCTAAATGTTCATCCAATGACACAAATGAACTTATTGGATGCACAAGATTGGTTAAAAACCCTAATTGGACAAGAATAAGAATAGGGAGGACGAAAATGACCTAAATGTTCATCCAATGACCCAAACACACATATTGGATGCACAAGATTGCTTAAAACCCTAATTGGACAAGAATAAGACTAGGGATGACGAAAATGACCTAAATGTTCATCCAATGACACAAATGAACTTATTGGATGCACAAGATTGGTTAAAAACCCTAATTGGACAAGAATAAGCCTAGGGAGGACGAAAATGACCTAAATGTTCGTCCAATGACACAAACACACCGATTGGATGCACAAGATTGCATAAAAACCCTAATTGGACAAGAATAAGACTAGGGAGGACGTAAATGACCTAAATGTTCCACCAATGACACAAATGAACTTATTGGATGCACAAGGTTGGTTAAAAACCCTAATTTGACAAGAATAAGCCTAGGGAGGACGAAAATGACCTAAATGTTCAACCAATGACACAAATGAACTTATTGGATGCACAGGATTGCATAAAAACCTTAATTGGACAAGAATAAGCCTATGGAGGAGGAAAATGACCTAAATGTTCGTCCAATGACACAAACACGCCTATTGGATTCACAAGATTGCATAAAAAACCCTAATTGGACAAGAATAAGACTAGGGAGGACGAAAATGACCTAAGTGTTCCACCAATGACACAGACACACCTATTGGATGCACAAGATTGCATAAAAACCCTAATTCGACAAGAATAAGACTAGGGAGAACGAAAATGACCTAAATGTTCCTCCAATGACACAAACACACCTATTGGATGCACAAGATTGCATAAAAACCATAATTGGACAAGAATAAGACTAGGGAGGACGAAAATGACCTAAATGTTCATCGAATGACACAAATGAACTTATTGTATCCACAAGATTGGTTAAAAACCCTAATTGGACAAGAATAAGCCTACGGAGGACGAAAATGACCTAAAAGTTCGTCCAATGACACAAACACACCTATTGGATGCACAAGATTGCATAAAAACCCTAATTGGAAAAGAATAAGACTAGGGAGGACGAAAATGACCTAAATGTTCCTCCAACAACACAAACACACCTATTGGATGCACAAGATTGCATAAAAACCCTAATTGGACAAGAATAAGACTAGGGAGGACGAAAATGACCTAAATGTTCATCCAATGACACAAATGAACTTATTGGATGCACAAGATTGGTTAAAAACCCTAATTGGACAAGAATAAGCCTAGGGAGGACGAAAATGACCTAAATGTTCATCCAATGACACAAATGAACTTATTGGATGCACAAGATTGGTTGAAAACCCTAATTGGACAAGAATAAGCATAGGGAGAACGTAAATGACCTAAATGTTCCACCAATGACACAAATGAACTTATTGGATGCACAAGGTTTGTTAAAAACCCTAATTGGACAAGAATAAGCCTAGGGAGGACGAAAATGACCTAAATGTTCAACCAATGACACAAATGAACTTATTGGATGCACAAGGTTAGTTAAAAACCCTAATTGAACAAGAATAAGCCTAGGGAGGACGAAAATGACCTAAATGTTCGTCCAATGACACAAACACACCAATTGGATGCACAAGATTGCATAAAAACCCTAATTGGACAAGAATAAGCCTAGGGAGGACGAAAATGACCTAAATGTTCGTCCAATGACACAAACACACCTATTGGATGCACAAGATTGCATAAAAACCCTAATTGGACAAGAATAAGCCTAGTGAGGACGAAAATGACCGAAATGTTCATCCAATGACACAAATGAACTTATTGGATGCACAAGATTGGTTAAAAACCCTAATTGTAAAACAATAAGCCTAGGGAAGACGAAAATGACCTAAATGTTCATCCAATGACACAAATGAACTTATTGGATGCACAAGATTGGTTAAAAACCCTAATTGGACAAGAAAAAGCCTAGGGAGGACGAAAATGACCTAAATGTTCATCCAATGACACAAATGAACTTATTGGATGCACAAGATTGGTTAAAAACCCTAATTGGACAAGAATAAGCCTAGGGAGGACGAAAATGACCTAAATGTTCGTCCAATGACACAAACACACCTATTGGATGCACTAGATTGCATAAAAATCCTAATTGGACAAGAATAAGACTAGGGAGGACGAAAATGACCTAAATGTTCGTCCAATGACACAAACACACCTATTGGATGCACAAGATTGCATAAAAACCCTAATTGGACAAGAATAAGCCTAGGGAGGACGAAAATGACCTAAATGTTCGTCCAATGACACACACACACCTATTGGATGCACAAGATTGCATAAAAACCCTAATTGGACAAGAATAAGCCTAGGGAGGACGAAAATGACCTAAATGTTCATCCAATGACACAAATGAACTTATTGGATGCACAAGATTGGTTAAAAACCCTAATTGTAAAAGAATAAGCCTAGGGAAGACGAAAATGACCTAAATGTTCATCCAATGACACAAATGAACTTATTGGATGCACAAGATTGGTTAAAAACCCTAATTGGACAAGAAAAAGCCTAGGGAGGACGAAAATGACCTAAATGTTCGTCCAATGACACAAACACACCTATTGGATGCACAAGATTGCATAAAAACCCTAATTGGACAAGAATATGACTAGGGAGGACGAAAATGACCTAAATGTTCCTCCAATGACACAAACACACCTATTGGATGCACAAGATTGCATAAAAACCCTAATTGGACAAGAATAAGACTAGGGAAGACGAAAATGACCTAAATGTTCATCCAATGACACAAACACACCTATTGGATGCACAAGATTGCATAAAAACCTAATTCGACAAGAATAAGACTAGGGTGGACGAAAATGACCTAAATGTTCATCCAATGACACAAATGAACTTATTGGATGCACAAGATTGGTTAAAAACCCTAATTGGACAAGAAAAAGCCTAGGGAGGACGAAAATGACCTAAATGTTCGTCCAATGACACAAACACACCTATTGGATGCACAAGATTGCATAAAAACCCTAATTGGACAAGAATAAGCCTAGGGAGGACGAAAATGACCTAATTGTTCATCCAATGACACAAATGAACTTATTGGAAGCACAAGATTGGTTAAAAACCCTAATTGGACAAAAATAAGCCTAGGGAGGACGAAAATGACCTAAATAATCATCCAATGACACAAATGAACTTATTGGATGCACAAGATTGGTTAAAAACCCTAATTGGACAAGAATAAGCCTAGGGAGGACGAAAATGACCTAAATGTTCGTCCAATGACACAAACACACCTATTGGATGCACAAGATTGCATAAAAACCCTAATAGGACAAGAATAAGCCTAGGGAGGACGAAAATGACCTAAATGTTCATCCAATGACACAAATGAATTTATTGAATGCACAAGATTGGTTAAAAACCCTAATTGGACAAGAATAAGCCTAGGGAGGACGAAAATGACCTAAATGTTCATCCAATGACACAAATGAACTTATTGAATGCACAAGATTGGTTAAAAACCCTAATCGGACAAGAATAACCCTAGGGAGGACGAAAATGACATAAATGTTCGTCCAATGACACAAACACACCTATTGGATGCACAAGATTGCATAAAAACCCTAATTGGACAAGAATAAGACTAGGGAGGACGAAAATGACCTAAATGTTCATCCAATGACACAAATGAACTTATTGGATGCACAAGATTGGTTAAAAACCCTAATTGGACAAGAATAAGCATAGGGAGGACGAAAATGACCTAAACGTTCATCCAATGACACAAACCCACATATTGGATGCACAAGATTGCTTAAAACCCCAAATTGGACAAGAATAAGACTAGGGAGGACGAAAATGACCTAAAAGTTCATCCAATGACACAAATGAACTTATTGAATGCACAAGATTGGTTAAAAACCCTAATCGGACAAGAATAAGCCTAGGGAGGATGAAAATGACCTAAATGTTCTTCCAATGACACAAACACACCTATTGGATGCACAAGATTGCATAAAAACCCTAATTGGACAAGAATAAGACTAGGGAGGACGAAAATGACCTAAATGTTCATCCAATGACACAAATGAACTTATTGGATGCACAAGATTGGTTAAAAACCCTAATTGGACAAGAATAAACATAGGGAGGACGAAAATGACCTAAAGGTTCATCCAATGACACAAACCCACATATTGGATGCACAAGATTGCTTAAAACCCTAAATTGGACAAGAATAAGACTAGGGAGGACGAAAATGACCTAAAAGTTCATCCAATGACACAAATGAACTTATTGAATGCACAAGATTGGTTAAAAACCCTAATCGGACAAGAATAAGCCTAGGGAGGATGAAAATGACCTAAATGTTCTTCCAATGACACAAACACACCTATTGGATGCACAAGATTGCATAAAAACCCTAATTGGACAAGAATAAGACTAGGGAGGACGAAAATGACCTAAATGTTCCTCCAATGACACAAACACACCTATTGGATGCACAAGATTGCATAAAAACCCTAATTGGACAAGAATAAGACTAGGGAGGACGGAAATGACCTAAATGTTCATCCAATGACACAAATGAACTTATTGAATGCACAAGATTGGTTAAAAACCCTAATCGGACAAGAATTAGCCTAGGGAGGACGAAAATGACCTAAACGTTCATCCAATGACACAAACCCACATATTGGATGCACAAGATTGCTTAAAACCCTAATTGGACAAGAATAAGACTAGGGAGGACGAAAATGACCAAAATGTTCATCCAATGACACAAATGAACTTATTGAATGCACAAGATTGGTTAAAAACCCGAATCGGACAAGAATAAGCCTAGGGAGGACGAAAATGACCTAAATGTTCCTCCAATGACACAAACACACCTATTGGATGCACAAGATTGCATAAAAACCCTAATTGGACAAGAATAAGACTAGGGAGGACGAAAATGACCTAAATGTTCATCCAATGACACAAATGAACTTATTGGATGCACAAGATTGGTTAAAAACCCTAATTGGACAAGAATAAGCCTAGGGAGGACGAAAATGAGCTAAATGTTTGTCCAATGACACAAACACACCTATTGGATGCACAAGATTGCATAAAAACCCTAATTGGACAAGAATAAGCCTAGGGAGGACGAAAATGACCTAAATGTTCATCCAATGACACAAATGAACTTATTGGAAGCACAAGATTGGTTAAAAACCCTAATTGGACAAGAATAAGCCTTGGGAGGACGAAAATGACCTAAATGTTCGTCCAATGACACAAACACACCTATTGGATGCACAAGATTGCATAAAAACCCTAATTGGACAAGAATAAGACTAGGGAGGACGAAAATGACCTAAATGTTCATCCAAGGACACAAATGAACTTATTGGATGCACAAGATTGGTTAAAAACCCTAATTGGACAAGAATAAGCCTAGGGAGGACGAAAATGACCTAAATGTTCGTCCAATGACACAAACACACCTATTGGATGCACAAGATTGCATAAAAACCCTAATTGGACAAGAATAAGCCTAGGGAGGACGAAAATGACCTAATTGTTCATCCAATGACACAAATGAATTTATTGGAAGCACAAGATTGGATAAAAACCCTAATTGGACAAAAATATGCCTAGGGAGGACGAAAATGACCTAAATAATCATCCAATGACACAAATGAACTTATTGGATGCACAAGATTGGTTAAAAACCCTAATTGGACAAGAATAAGCCTAGGGAGGACGAAAATGACCTAAATGTTCGTCCAATGACACAAACACACCTATTGGATGCACAAGATTGCATAAAAACCCTAATTGGACAAGAATAAGCCAAGGGAGGACGAAAATGACCTAAATGTTCATCCAATGACACAAATGAACTTATTGGAAGCACAAGATTGGTTAAAAACCCTAATTGGACAAAAATAAGTCTAGGGAGGACGAAAATGATCTAAATAATCATCCAATGACACAAATGAACTTATTGGATGCACAAGATTGGTTAAAAACCCTAATTGGACAAGAATAAGCCTAGGGAGGACGAAAATGACCTAAATGTTCGTCCAATGACACAAACACACCTATTGGATGCACAAGATTGCATAAAAACCCTAATTGGACAAGAATAAGCCTAGGGAGGACGAAAATGACCTAAATGTTCATCCAATGACACAAATGAACTTATTGGATCCACAAGATTGCATAAAAACCCTAATTAGACAAGAATAAGACTAGGGAGGACGAAAATGACCTAAATGTTC
>JBBPBR010000422.1:14548-42482 GCA_037974775.1 Cicer pinnatifidum
GAGGACGAAAATGACCTAATTGTTCATCCAATGACACAAATGAACTTATTGGAAGCACAAGATTGGTTAAAAACCCTAATTGGACAAAAATAAGCCTAGGGAGGACGAAAATGACCTAAATAATCATCCAATGACACAAATGAACTTATTGGATGCACAAGATTGGTTAAAAACCCTAATTGGACAAGAATAAGCCTAGGGAGGACGAAAAAGACCTAAATGTTCGTCCAATGACACAAACACACCTATTGGATGCACAAGATTGCATAAAAACCCTAATTGGACAAGAATAAGACTAGGGAGGACGAAAATGACCTAAATGTTCATCCAATGACACAAATACACTTATTGGATGCACAAGATTGGTTAAAAACCCTAATTGGACAAGAATAAGCCTAGGGAGGACGAAAATGACCTAAATGTTCGTCCAATGACACAAACACACCTATTGGATGCACAAGATTGCATAAAAACCCTAATTGGACAAGAATAAGCCTAGGGAGGACGAAAATGACCTAAATGTTCATCCAATGACACAAATGAACTTATTGGATCCACAAGATTGCATAAAAACCCTAATTAGACAAG
Source organism: Cicer pinnatifidum (assembly GCA_037974775.1). Lineage (NCBI taxonomy): Eukaryota > Viridiplantae > Streptophyta > Magnoliopsida > Fabales > Fabaceae > Cicer > Cicer pinnatifidum. The sequence continues at coordinate 15,137 of JBBPBR010000422.1, forward strand.
AATAAGACTAGGGAGGACGAAAATGACCTAAATGTTCCTCCAATGACACAAACACACCAATTGGATGCACAAGATAGCATAAAAACCCTAATTCGACAAGAATAAGACTAGGGAGGACGAAAATGACCTAAATGTTCATCCAATAACACAAATGAACTTATTGGATCCACAAGATTGGTTAAAAACCCTAATTGGACAAGAATAAGCATAGGGAGGACGAAAATGACCTAAACGTTCATCCAATGACACAAACCCACATATTGGATGCACAAGATTGCTTAAAACCCTAATTGGACAAGAATAAGACTAGGGAGGACGAAAATGACCTAAATGTTCATCCAATGACACAAATGAACTTATTGGATGCACAAGATTGGTTAAAAACCCTAATTGGACAAGAATAAGCCTAGGGAGGACGAAAATGACCTAAATGTTCGTCCAATGACACAAACACACCTATTGGATGCACAAGATTGCCTAAAAACCCTTATTGGACAAGAATAAGCCTAGAGAGGACGAAAATGACCTAATTGTTCATCCAATGACACAAATGAACTTATTGGAAGCACAAGATTGGTTAAAAACCCTAATTGGACAAAAATAAGCCTAGGGAGGACGAAAATGACCTAAATAATCATCCAATGACACAAATGAACTTATTGGATGCACAAGATTGGTTAAAAACCCTAATTGGACAAGAATAAGCCTAGGGAGGACGAAAATGACCTCAATGTTCGTCCAATGACACAAACACACCTATTGGATGCACAAGATTGCATAAAAACCCTAATTGGACAAGAATAAGCCTAGGGAGGACGAAAATGACCTAAATGTTCATCCAATGACACAAATGAACTTATTGGATGCACAAGATTGGTTAAAAACCCTAATTGGACAAGAATAAGCCTAGGGAGGACGAAAATGACCTAAATGTTCATCCAATGACACAAATGAACTTATTGGATGCACAAGATTGGTTAAAAACCCTAATTGGACAAGAATAAGCATAGGGAGGACGAAAATGACCTAAACGTTCATCCAATAACACAAACCCACATATTGGATGCACAATATTGCTTAAAACCCTAATTGGACAAGAATAAGACTAGGGAGGACGAAAATGACCTAAATGTTCATCCAATGACACAAACACACCTATTGGATGCACAAGATTGCATAAAAACCCTAATTCGACAAGAATAAGACTAGGGAGGACGAAAATGACCTAAATGTTCCTCCAATGACACAAACACACCTATTGGATGCACAAGATTGCATAAAAGCACTAATTGGACAAGAATAAGACTAGGGAGGACGAAAATGACCTAAATGTTCATCCAATGACACAAATGAACTTATTGTATGCACAAGATTGGTTAAAAACCCTAATTGGACAAGAATAAGCCTAGGGAGGACGAAAATGACCTAAATGTTCGTCCAATGACACAAACACACCTATTGGATGCACAAGATTGCATAAAAACCCTAATTGGACAAGAATAAGACTAGGGAGGACGAAAATGACCTAAATGTTCCTCCAATGACACAAACACACCTATTGGATGCACAAGATTGCATAAAAACCCTAATTGGACAAGAATAAGACTACGGAGAACGAAAATGACCTAAATGTACATCCAATGACACAAATGAACTTATTGAATGCACAAGATTGGTTAAAAACCCTAATCGGACAAGAATAAGCCTAGGGAGGACGAAAATGACCTAAATGTTCGTCCAATGACACAAACACACCTATTGGATGCACAAGATTGCATAAAAACCCTAATTGGACAAGAATAAGACTAGGGAGGACGAAAATGACCTAAATGTTCCTCCAATGTCACAAACACACCAATTGGATGCACAAGATTGCATAAAAACCCTAATTGGACAAGAATAAGCATAGGGAGGACGAAAATGACCTAAACGTTCATCCAATGACACAAACCCACATATTGGATGCACAAGATTGCTTAAAACCCTAATTGGACAAGAATAAGACTAGGGAGGACGAAAATGACCTAAATGTTCATCCAATGACACAAATGAACTTATTGAATGCACAAGATTGGTTAAAAACCCTAATCGGACAAGAATAAGCCTAGGGAGGACGAAAATGACCTAAATGTTCGTCCAATGACACAAACACACCTATTGGATGCACAAGATTGCATAAAAACCCTATATGGACAAGAATAAGACTAGGGAGGACGAAAATGACCTAAATGTTCATCCAATGACACAAATGAACTTATTGGATGCACAAGATTGGTTAAAAACCCTAATTGGACAAGAATAAGCCTAGGGAGGACGAAAATGACCTAAATGTTCGTCCAATGACACAAACACACCTATTGGATGCACAAGATTGCATAAAAACCCTAATTGGACAAGAATAAGCCTAGGGAGGACGAAAATGACCTAAATGTTCATCCAATGACACAAATGAACTTATTGGATGCACAAGATTGGTTAAAAACCCTAATTGGACAAGAATAAGCCTAGGGAGAAAGAAAATGACCTAAATGTTCATCCAATGACACAAATGAACTTATTGGATGCACTAGATTGGTTAACAACCCAAATTGGACAAGAATAAGCCTAGCGAGGAAGAAAATGACCTAAATGTTCGTCCAATGAAACAAACACACCTATTGGATGCTCAAGATTGCATAAAAACCCTAATTGGACAAGAATAAGCCTAGGGAGGACGAAAATGACCTAAATGTTCGTCCAATGACACAAACACACCCATTGGATGCACAAGATTGCATAAAAACCCTAATTGGACAAGAATAAGACTAGGGAGGACGTAAATGACCTAAATGTTCCACCAATGACACAAATGAACTTATTGGATGCACAAGGTTGGTTAAAAACCCTAATTGGACAAGAATAAGCCTAGGGAGGACGAAAATGACCTAAATGTTGGTCCAATGACACAAACACACCTATTGGATGCACAAGATTGCATAAAAACCCTAATTGGACAAGAATAAGACTAGGGAGGACGAAAATGACCTAAATGTTCATCCAATGACACAAATGAACTTATTGGATGCACAAGATTGGTTAAAAACGCTAATGGGACAAGAATAAGCATAGGGAGGACGAAAATGACCTAAACGTTCATCCAATGACACAAACCCACATATTGGATGCACAAGATTGCTTAAAACCCTAATTGGACAAGAATAAGACTAGGGAGGACGAAAATGACCTAAATGTTCATCCAATGACACAAATGAACTTATTGGATGCACAAGATTGGTTAAAAACCCTAATTGGACAAGAATAAGCCTAGGGAGGACGAAAATGACCTAAATGTTCGTCCAATGACACAAACACACCTATTGGATGCACAAGATTGCATAAAAACCCTAATTGGACAAGAATAAGCCTAGGGAGGACAAAAATGACCTAAATGTTCATCCAATTACACAAATGAACTTATTGGAAGCACAAGATTGGTTAAAAACCCTAATTGGACAAAAATAAGCCTAGGGAGGACGAAAATGACCTAAATAATCATCCAATGACACAAATGAACTTATTGGATGCACAAGATTGGTTAAAAACCCTAATTGGACAAGAATAAGCCTAGGGAGGACGAAAATGACCTAAATGTTCCTCCAATGACACAAACACACCTATTGGATGCTCAAGATTGCATAAAAACCCTAATTGGACAAGAATAAGACTAGGGAGGACGAAAATGACCTAAATGTTCATCCAATGACACAAATGAACTTATTGGATGCACAAGATTGGTTAAAAACCCTAATTGGACAAGAATAAGCCTAGGGAGGACGAAAATGACCTAAATGTTCATCCAATGACACAAACACACATATTGGATGCACAAGATTGCATAAAAACCCTAATCTGACAAGAATAAGACTAGGGAGGACGAAAATGACCTAAATGTTCATCCAATGACACAAATGAACTTATTGGATGCACAAGATTGGTTAAAAACCCTAATTGGACAAGAATAAGCCTAGGGAGGACGAAAATGACCTAAACGTTCATCCAACGACACAAATGAACTTATTGGATGCACAAGATTGGTTAAAAACCCTAATTGGACAAGAATAAGCCTAGGGAGGACGAAAATGACCTAAATGTTCGTCCAATGACACAAACACACCTATTGGATGCACAAGATTGCATAAAAACCCTAATTGGACAAGAATAAGCCTAGGGAGGACGAAAATGACCTAATTGTTCATCCAATGACACAAATGAATTTATTGGAAGCACAAGATTGGATAAAAACCCTAATTGGACAAAAATATGCCTAGGGAGGACGAAAATGACCTAAATAATCATCCAATGACACAAATGAACTTATTGGATGCACAAGATTGGTTAAAAACCCTAATTGGACAAGAATAAGCCTAGGGAGGACGAAAATGACCTAAATGTTCGTCCAATGACACAAACACACCTATTGGATGCACAAGATTGCATAAAAACCCTAATTGGACAAGAATAAGCCTAGGGAGGACGAAAATGACCTAAATGTTCGTCCAATGACACAAACACACCAAATGGATGCACAAGATTGCATAATAACCCTAATTGGACAAGAATAAGACTAGGGAGGACGAAAATGACATAAATGTTCCTCCAATGACCCAAACACACCTATTGGATGCACAAGATTGCATAAAAACCCTAATTGGACAAGAATAAGACTTGGGAGGACGAAAATGTCCTAAATGTTCATCCAATGACACAAATGAACTTATTGGATGCACAAGATTGGTTAAAAACCCTAATTGGCCAAGAATAAGCCTAGGGAGGACGAAAATGACCTAAATGTTCGTCCAATGACACAAACACACCTATTGGATGCACAAGATTGCATAAAAACCCTAATTGGACAATAATAAGACTAGGGAGGACGAAAATGACCTAAATGTTCCTCCAATAACACAAACACACCTATTAGATGCACAAGATTGCATAAAAACCCTAATTGGACAAGAATAAGACTAGGGAGGGCGAAAATGACCTAAATGTTCATCCAATGACACAAATGAACTTATTGGATGCACAAGATTGGTTAAAAACCCTAATTGGACAAGAATAAGCCTAGGGAGGACGAAAATGACCTAAATGTTCGTCCAATGACACAAACACACCTATTGGATGCACAAGATTGCATAAAAACCCTAATTGGACAAGAATAAGCCTAGGGAGGACGAAAATGACCTAAATGTTCATCCAATGACACAAATGAACTTATTGGATGCACAAGGTTGATTAAAACCCTAATTGGACAAGAATAAGCCTACGGTGGACGAAAATGACCTAAATGTTCGTCCAATGACACAAACACACCTATTGGATGCACAAGATTGCATAAAAACCCTAATTGGACAAGAATAAGACTAGGGAGGACGAAAATGACCTAAATGTTCCTCCAATGACACAAATGAACTTATTGGATGCACAAGATTGGTTAAAAACCCTAATTGGACAAGAATAAGCCTAGGGAGGACGAAAATGACCAAAATGTTCGTCCAATGACACAAACACACCTATTGGAAGCACAAGATTGCATAAAAACCCTAATTGGACAAGAATAAGACTAGGGAGGAAGAAAATGACCTAAATGTTCATCCAATGACACAAATGAACTTATTGAATGCACAAGATTGGTTAAAAACCCTAATCGGACAAGAATAAGCCTAGGGAGGACGAAAATGACCTAAATGTTCGTCCAATGACACAAACACACCTATTGGATGCACAAGATTGCATAAAAACCCTAATTGGACAAGTATAAGACTAGGGAGGACGAAAATGACCTAAATGTTCCTCCAATGACACAAACACACCTATTGGATGCACAAGATTTCATAAAAACCCTAATTCGACAAGAATAAGACTAGGGAGGACGAAAATGAAGTAAATGTTCCTCCAATGACACAAACACACCTATTGGATGCACAAGATTGCATAAAAACCCTAATTAGACAAGAATAAGACTAGGGAGGACGAAAATGACCTAAATGTTCCTCCAATGACACAAACACACCTATTGGATGCACAAGATTGCATAAAAACCCTAATTCGGCAAGAATAAGACTAGGGAGGACGAAAATGACGTAAATGTTCATCCAATGACACAAATGAACTTATTGGATCCACAAGATTGGTTAAAAACCCTAATTGGACAAGAATAAGCATAGGGAGGACGAAAATGACCTAAACGTTCATCCAATGACACAAACCCACATATTGGATGCACAAGATTGCTTAAAACCCTAATTGGACAAGAATAAGACTAGGGAGGACGAAAATGACCTAAATGTTCATCCATTGACATAAATGAACTTATTGGATGCACAAGATTGGTTAAAAACCCTAATTGGACAAGAATAAGCATAGGGAGGACGAAAATGACCTAAATGTTTGTCCAATGACACAAACCCACATATTGGATGCACAAGATTGCTTAAAACCCTAATTGGACAATAATAAGACTAGGGAGGTCGAAAATGACCTAAATGTTCATCCAATGACACAAATGAACTTATTGGATGCACTAGATTGCATAAAAACCCTAATCGGACAAGAATAAGACTTGGGAGGACAAAAATGACCTAAATGTTCGTCCAATGACACAAACACACCTATTGGATGCACAAGATTGGTTAAAAACCCTAATTGGACAAGAATAAGACTAGGGAGGACGAAAATGACCTAAATGTTCCTCCAATGACACAAACACACCTATTGGATGCACAAGATTGCATAAAAACCCTAATTGGACAAGAATAAGACTTGGGAGGACGAAAATGACCTAAATGTTCATCCAATGACACAAATGAACTTATTGGATGCACAAGATTGGTTAAAAACCCTAATTAGACAAGAATAAGCCTAGGGAGGACGAAAATGACCTAAATGTTCATCCAATGACACAAATGAACTTATTGGACGCACAAGATTGGTTAAAAACCCTAACTGGACAAGAATAAGCCTAGGGAGGACGAAAATGACCTAAATGTTCGTCCAATGACACAAACACACCTATTGGATGCACAAGATTGGTTAAAAACCCTAATTGGACAAGAATAAGCCTAGGGAGGACGAAAATGACCTAAATGTTCATCCAATGACACAAATGAACTTATTGGATGCACAAGATTGGTTAAAAACCCTAATTGGACAAGAATAAGCCTAGGGAGGACGAAAATGACCTAAATGTTCATCCAATGACACAAATGAACTTATTGGATGCACAAGATTGGTTAAAAACCTTAATCGGACAAGAATAAGCCTAGGGAGGACGAAAATGACCTAAATGTTCGTCCAATGACACAAACACACCAATTGGATGCACAAGATTGGTTAAAAACCTTAATCGGACAAGAATAAGCCTAGGGAGGACGAAAATGACCTAAATGTTCGTCCAATGACACAAACACACCTATTGGATGCACAAGATTGCATAAAAACCCTAATTGGACAAGAATAAGCCTAGGGAGGACGAAAATGACCTAAATGTTCATCCAATGACACAAATGAACTTATTGGATGCACAAGATTGGTTAAAAACCCTAATTGGACAAGAATAAGCCTAGGGAGGACGAAAATGACCTAAATGTTCGTCCAATGACACAAACACACCTATTGGATGCACAAGATTGCATAAAAACCCTAATTAGACAAGAATAAGACTAGGGAGGACGAAAATGACCTAAATGTTCCTCCAATGACACAAACACACCTATTGGATGCACAAGATTGCATAAAAACCCTAATTCGACAAGAATAAGACTAGAGAGGACGAAAATGAAGTAAATGTTCATCCAATAACACAAATGAACTTATTGGATCCACAAGATTGGTTAAAAACCCTAATTGGACAAGAATAAGCATAGGGAGGACGAAAATGACCTAAACGTTCATCCAATGACACAAACCCACATATTGGATGCACAAGATTGCTTAAAACCCTAATTGGACAAGAATAAGACTAGGGAGGACGAAAATGACCTAAATGTTCATCCAATGACACAAATGAACTTATTGGATGCACAAGATTGCTTAAAACCCTAATTGGACAAGAATAAGACTAGGGAGGTCGAAAATGACCTAAATGTTCATCCAATGACACAAATGAACTTATTGGATGCACAAGATTGCATAAAAACCCTAATCGGACAAGAATAAGACTTGGGAGGACAAAAATGACCTAAATGTTCGTCCAATGACACAAACACACCTATTGGATGCACAAGATTGGTTAAAAACCCTAATTGGACAAGAATAAGACTAGGGAGGACGAAAATGACCTAAATGTTCCTCCAATGACACAAACACACCTATTGGATGCACAAGATTGCATAAAAACCCTAATTGGACAAGAATAAGACTTGGGAGGACGAAAATGACCTAAATGTTCATCTAATGACACAAATGAACTTATTGGATGCACAAGATTGGTTAAAAACCCTAATTGGACAAGAATAAGCCTAGGGAGGACGAAAATGACCTAAATGTTCGTCCAATGACACAAACACACCTATTGGATGCACAAGATTGTATAAAAACCCTAATTGGACAAGAATAAGACTAGGGAGGACGAAAATGACTTAAATGTTCGTCCAATGACACAAACACACCTATTGGATGCACAAGATTGCATAAAAACCCTAATTGGACAAGAATAAGACTAGGGAGGACGAAAATGACCTAAATGTTCATCCAATGACACAAATGAACTTATTGGATGCACAAGGTTGGTTAAAAACCCTAATTGGAAAAGAATAAGCCTACGGAGGACGAAAATGACCTAAATGTTCAACCAATGACACAAATGAACTTATTGGATGCACAAGGTTGGTTAAAAACCCTAATTGAACAAGAATAAGCCTAGGGAGGACGAAAATGACCTAAATGTTCGTCCAATGACACAAACACACCAATTGTATGCACAAGATTGCATAAAAACCCTAATTGGACAAGAATAAGCCTAGGGAGGACGAAAATGACTTAAATGTTTGTCCAATGACACAAACACACCTATTGGATGCACAAGATTGCATAAAAACCCTAATTGGACAAGAATAAGACTAGGGAGGACGAAAATGACCTAAATGTTCATCCAATGACACAAATGAACTTATTGGATGCACAAGATTGGTTAAAAACCCTAATTGGACAAGAATAAGCCTAGGGAGGACGAAAATGACCTAAATGTTCATCCAATGACACAAATGAACTTATTGGATGCACAAGATTGGTTAAAAACCCTAATTGGACAAGAATAAGCCTAGGGAGGACGAAAATGACCTAAATGTTCGTCCAATGACACAAACACACCTATTGGATGCACAAGATTGCATAAAAACCCTAATTGGATAAGAATAAAACTAGGGAGGACCAAAATGACCTAAATGTTCCTCCAATGACACAAACACACCTATTGGATGCACTAGATTGCATAAAACCCTAATTCGACAAGAATAAGACTAGGGAGGACGAAAATGACCTAAATGTTCATCCAATGACACAAATGAACTTATTGGATGCACAAGATTGGTTAAAAACCCTAATTGGACAAGAATAAGCCTAGGGAGGACGAAAATGACCTAAATGTTCATCCAATGACACAAATGAACTTATTGGATGCACAAGATTGGTTAAAAACCCTAATTGGACAAGAATAAGCCTAGGGAGGACGAAAATGACCTAAATGTTCGTCCAATGACACAAACACACCTATTGGATGCACAAGATTGCATAAAAACCCTAATTGGACAAGAATAAGACTAGGGAGGACGAAAATGACCTAAATGTTGCGCCAATGACACAAACACACTTATTGGATGCACAAGATTGGTTAAAAACCCTAATTGGACAAGAATAAGCCTAGGGAGGACGAAAATGACCAAAATGTTCGTCCAATGACACAAACACACCTATTGGATGCACAAGATTGCATAAAAACCCTAATTGGACAAGAATAAGACTAGGGAGGACGAAAATGACCTAAATGTTCATCCAATGACACAAATGAACTTATTGGATGCACAAGATTGGTTAAAAACCCTAATTGGACAAGAATAAGCATAGGGAGGACGAAAATGACCTAAATGTTCATCCAATGACACAAACCCACATATTGGATGCTCAAGATTGCTTAAAACCCTAATTGGACAAGAATAAGACTAGGGAGGACGAAAATGACCTAAATGTTCATCCAATGACACAAATGAATTTATTGAATGCACAACATTGGTTAAAAACCCTAATCGGACAAGAATAAGCCTAGGGAGGACGAAAATGACCTAAATGTTCGTCCAATGACACAAACACACCTATTGGATGCACAAGATTGCATAAAAACCCTAATTGGACAAGAATAAGACTAGGGAGGACGAAAATGACCTAAATGTTCATCCAATGACACAAATGAACTTATTGGATGCACAAGATTGGTTAAAAACCCTAATTGGACAAGAATAAGCATAGGGAGGATGAAAATGACTTAAACGCTCATCCAATGACACAAACCCACATATTGGATGCACAAGATTGCTTAAAACCCTAATTGGACAAGAATAAGACTAGGGAGGACGAAAATGACCTAAATGTTCATCCAATGACACAAATGAACTTATTGGATGCACAAGAATGGTTAAAAACCCTAATTGGACAAGAATAAGCCTAGGGAGGACGAAAATGATCTAAATGTTCATCCAATGACACAAATGAACTTATGGATGCACAAGATTGGTTAAAAACCCTAATTGGACAAGAATAAGCCTAGAGAGGACGAAAATGATCTAAATGTTCATCCAATGACACAAATGAACTTATTGGATGCACAAGATTGGTTAAAAACCCTAATTGGACAAGAATAAGCCTAGGGAGGACGAAAATGACCTAAATGTTCGTCCAATGACACAAACACACCTATTGGATGCACAAGATTGCATAAAAACCCTAATTAGACAAGAATAAGACTAGGGAGGAAGAAAATGACCTAAATGTTCCTCCAATGACACAAACACACCTATTGGATGCACAAGATTGCATAAAAACCCTAATTCGACAAGAATAAGACTAGGGAGGACGAAAATGACCTTAATGTTCATCCAATAACACAAATGAACTTATTGGATCCAAAAGATTGGTTAAAAACCCTAATTGGACAAGAATAAGCATAGGGAGGACGAAAATGACCTAAACGTTCATCCAATGACACAAACCCACATATTGGATGCACAAGATTGCTTAAAACCCTAATTGGACAAGAATAAGACTAGGGAGGACGAAAATGACCTAAATGTTCATCCAATGACACAAATGAACTTATTGGATGCACAAGATTGGTTAAAAACCCTAATTGGACAAGAATAAGCCTAGGGAGGACGAAAATGACCTAAATGTTCGTCCAATGACACAAACACACCTATTGGATGCACAAGATTGCATAAAAACCCTAATTGGACAAGAATAAGCCTAGGGAGGACAAAAATGACCTAAATGTTCATCCAATAACACAAATGAACTTATTGGATCCACAAGATTGGTTAAAAACCCTAATTGGACAAGAATAAGCATAGGGAGGACGAAAATGACCTAAACGTTCATCCAATGACACAAACCCACATATTGGATGCACAAGATTGCTTAAAACCCTAATTGGACAAGAATAAGACTAGGGAGGACGAAAATGACCTAAATGTTCATCTAATGACACAAATGAACTTATTGGATGCACAAGATTGGTTAAAAACCCTAATTGGACAAGAATAAGCCTAGGGAGGACGAAAATGACCTAAATGTTCGTCCAATGACACAAACACACCTATTGGATGCACAAGATTACATAAAACCCTAATTGGACAAGAATAAGACTAGGGAGGACGAAAATGACATAAATGTTCATCCATTGACACAAATGAACTTATTGGATGCAAAAGATTGGTTAAAAACCCTAATTGGACAAGAATAAGCATAGGGAGGACGAAAATGACCTAAATGTTCATCCAATGACACAAACCCACATATTGGATGCACAAGATTGCTTAAAACCCTAATTGGACAAGAATAAGACTAGGGAGGACGAAAATGACCTAAATGTTCATCCAATGACACAAATGAACTTATTGGATGCACAAGATTGGTTAAAAACCCTAATTGGACAAGAATAAGCCTAGGGAGGACGAAAATGACCTAAATGTTCGTCCAATGACACAAACACACCTATTGGATGCTCAAGATTGCATAAAAACCCTAATTGGACAAGAATAAGCCTAGGGAGGACGAAAATGACCTAAATGTTCATCCAATGACACAAATGAACTTATTGGAAGCACAAGATTGGTTAAAAACCCTAATTGAACAAAAATAAGCCTAGGGAGGACGAAAATGACCTAAATAATCATCCAATGACACAAATGAACTTATTGGATGCACAAGATTGGTTAAAAACCCTAATTGGACAAGAATAAGCCTAGGGAGGACGAAAATGACCTAAATGTTCGTCCAATGACACAAACAAACCTATTGGATGCACAAGATTGCATAAAAACCCTAATTCGACAAGAATAAGACTAGGAAGGACGAAAATGACCTAAATGTTCCTCCAATGACACAAACACACCTATTGGATGCACAAGATTGCATAAAAACCCTAATTGGACAAGAATAAGACTAGGGAGGACGAAAATGACCTAAATGTTCATCCAATGACACAAATGAACTTATTGGATGCACAAGATTGGTTAAAAACCCTAATTGGACAAGAATAAGCCTAGGGAGGACGAAAATGACCTAAATGTTCGTCCAAATTGGACAAGAATAAGACTAGGGAGGACGAAAATGACCTAAATGTTCATCCAATGACACAAATGAACTTATTGGATGCACAAGATTGGTTAAAAACCCTAATTGGATAAGAATAAGCATAGGGAGGACGAAAATGACCTAAACGTTCATCCAATGACACAAACCCACATATTGGATGCACAAGATTGCTTAAAACCCTAATTGGACAAGAATAAGACTAGGGAGGACGAAAATGACCTAAATGTTCATCCAATGACACAAATGAACTTATTGAATGCACAAGATTGGATAAAAACCCTAATCGGACAAGAATAAGCCTAGGGAGGACGAAAACGACCTAAATGTTCTTCCAATGACACAAACACACCTATTGGATGCACAAGATTGCATAAAAACCCTAATTGGACAAGAATAAGACTAGGGAGGACGAAAATGACCTAAATGTTCATCCAATGACACAAATGAACTTATTGGATGCACAAGATTGGTTAAAAACCCTAATTGGACAAGAATAAGCATAGGGAGGACGAAAATGACCTAAACGTTCATCCAATGACACAAACCCACATATTGGATGCACAAGTTTGCTTAAAACCCTAAATTGGACAAGAATAAGACTAGGGAGGACGAAAATGACCTAAAAGTTCATCCAATGACACAAATGAACTTATTGGATGCACAAGATTGGTTAAAAACCCTAATTGGACAAGAATAAGCCTAGGGAGGACGAAAATGACCTAAATGTTCGTCCAATGACACAAACACACCTATTGGATGCACAAGATTGCATAAAAACCCTAATTGGACAAGAATAAGACTAGGGAGGACGAAAAAGACCTAAATGTTCCTCCAATGACACAAACACACCTATTGGATGCACAAGATCGCATAAAAACCCTAATTGGACAAGAATAAGACTAGGGAGGACGAAAATGACCTAAATGTTCATCCAATGACACAAATGAACTTATTGAATGCACAAGATTGGTTAAAAACCCTAATCGGACAAGAATAAGCCTAGGGAGGATGAAAATGACCTAAATGTTCGTCCAATGACACAAACACACCTATTGGATGCACAAGATTGCATAAAAACCCTAATTGGACAAGAATAAGACTAGGGAAGACGAAAATGACCTAAATGTTCATCCAATGAGACAAATGAACTTATTGGATGCACAAGATTGGTTAAAAACCCTAATTGGACAAGAATAAGCCTAGGGAGGACGAAAATGACCTAAATGTTCGTCCAATGACACAAACACACCTATTGGATGCACAAGATTGCATAAAAACCCTAATTGGACAAGAATAAGACTAGGGAGGACAAAAATGGCCTAAATGTTCTTCCAATGACACAAACACACCTATTGGATGCACAAGATTGCATAAAAACCCTAATCGGACAAGAATAAGAATAGGGAGGACGAAAATGACCTAAATGTTCCTCCAATGACACAAACACACCTATTGGATGCACAAGATTGCATAAAAACCCTAATTGGACAAGAATAAGACTAGGGAGGACGAAAATGACCTAAATGTTCATCCAATGACACAAATGAACTTATTGGATGCACAAGATTGGTTAAAAACCCTAATTGGACAAGAATAAGCCTAGGGAGGACGAAAATGACATAAATGTTCGTCCAATGACACAAACACACGTATTGGATGCACAAGATTGCATAAAAACCCTAAATGGACAAGAATAAGACTAGGGAGGACGAAAATGACCTAAATGTTCCTCCAATGACACAAACACACCTATTGGATGCACAAGATTGCATAAAAACCCTAATTGGACAAGAATAAGACTAGGGAGGACGAAAATGACCTAAATGTTCCTCCAATGACACAAATGAACTTATTGGATGCACAAGATTGGTTTAAAACCCTAATTGGACAAGAATAAGCATAGGGAGGACGAAAATGACCTAAACGTTCATCCAATGACACAAACCCACATATTGGATGCACAAGATTGCTTAAAACCCTAATTGGACAAGAATAAGACTAGGGAGGACGAAAATGACCTAAATGTTCATCCAATGACACAAATGAACTTATTGGATGCACAAGATTGGTTAAAAACCCTAATTGGACAAGAATAAGCCTAGGGAGGACCTAAATGACCCAAATGTTCATCCAATGACACAAATGAACTTATTGGATGCACAAGATTGGTTAAAAACCCTAATTGGACAAGAATAAGCATAGGGAGGACGAAAATGACCTAAATGTTCATCCAATGACACAAACACACTTATTGGATGCACAAGATTGCTTAAAACCCTAATTGGACAAGAATAAGACTAGGGATGACGTAAATGACCTAAATGTTCATCCAATGACACAAATGAACTTATTGGATGCACAAGATTGGTTAAAAACCCTAATTGGACAAGAATAAGTCTAGGGAGGATGAAAATGACCTAAATGTTCGTCCAATGACACAAACACACCTATTGGATGCACAAGATTGCATAAAAACCCTAATTGGACAAGAATAAGCCTAGGGAGGACGAAAATGACCTAAATGTTCATCCAATGACACAAATGAACTTATTGGAAGCACAAGATTGGTTAAAAACTCTAATTGGACAAAAATAAGCCTAGGGAGGACGAAAATGACCTAAATGTTCGTCCAATGACACAAACACACCTATTGGATGCACAAGATTGCATAAAAACCCTAATTGGACAAGAATAAGACTAGGGAGGACGAAAATGACCTAAATGTTCCTCCAATGACACAAACACACCTATTGGATGCACAAGATTGCATAAAAACCCTAATTGGACAAGAATAAGACTAGGGAGGACGAAAATGACCTAAATGTTCATCCAATGACACAAATGAACTTATTGGATGCACAAGATTGGTTAAAAACCCTAATTGGACAAGAATAAGCATAGGGAGTACGAAAATGACCTAAATGTTCGTCCAATGACACAAACCCACATATTGGATGCACAAGATTGCTTAAAACCCTAATTGGACAAGAATAAGACTAGGGAGGACGAAAATGACCTAAATGTTCCTCCAATGACACAAATGAACTTATTGGATGCACAAGATTGGTTAAAAACCCTAATTGGACAAGAATAAGTTTAGGAAGGACGAAAATGACCTAAATGTTCGTCCAATGACACAAACACACCTATTGGATGCACAAGATTGCATAAAAACCCTAATTGGACAAGAATAAGACTAGGGAGGACGAAAATGACCTAAATGTTCCTCCAATGACACAAACACACCTATTGGATGCACAAGATTGCATAAAAATCCTAATTCGACAAGAATAAGACTAGGGAGGACGAAAATGACCTAAATGTTCATCCAATGACACAAATGAACTTATTGGATGCACGAGATTGGTTAAAAACCCTAATTGGACAATAATAAGCGTAGGGAGGACGAAAATTACCTAAATGTTTGTCCAATGACACAAACACACATATTGGATGCACAAGATTGCTTAAAACCCTAATTGGACAAGAATAAGACTAGGGAGGACGAAAATGACCTAAATGTTCATCCAATGACACAAATGAACTTATTGGATGCACAAGATTGGTTAAAAACCCTAATTGGACAAGAATAAGCCTAGGGAGGACGAAAATGACCTAAATGTTCCTCCAATGACACAAACACACCTATTGGATGCACAAGATTGCATAAAAACCATAATTGGAGAAGAATAAGACTAAAGAGGACGTAAATGACCTAAATGAACCACCAATGACACAAATGAACTTATTGGATACACAAGGTTGGTTAAAAACCCTAATTGGACAAGAATAAGCCTAGGGAGGACGAAAATGACCTAAATGTTCAATTAATGACACAAATGAACTTATTGGATGCACAAGGTTGGTTAAAAACCCTAATTGGACAAGAATAAGCCTAGGGAGGACGAAAATGACCTAAATGTTCATCCAATGACACAAATGAACTTATTGGATGCACAAGATTGGTTAAAAACCCTAATTGGACAAGAATAAGCCTAGGGAGGACGAAAATGACCTAAATGTTCGTCCAATGACACAAACACACCTATTGGATGCACAAGATTGCATAAAAACCCTAATTGGACAAGAATAAGACTAGGGAGGACGAAAATGACCTAAATGTTCATCCAATGACACAAAAGAACTTATTGAATGCACAAGGTTGCATAAAAACCCTAATTGGACAAGAATAAGACTAGGGAGGCTAAAATGACCTAAATGTTCATCCAATGACACAAATGAACTTATTGAATGCACAAGATTGGTTGAAAACCCTAATCGGACAAGAATAAGCCTAGGGAGGACGAAAATCACCTAAATGTTCGTCCAATGACACAAACACACCTATTGGATGCACAAGATTGCATAAAAACCCTAATTGGACAAGAATAAGACTAGGGAGGACGAAAATGACCTAAATGTTCATCCAATGACACAAATGAACTTATTGGATGCACAAGATTGGTTAAAAACCCTAATTGGACAAGAATAAGCATAGGGAGAACGAAAATGACCTAAATGTTCGTCTAATGACACAAACCCACATATTGGATGCACAAGATTGCTTAAAACCCTAATTGGACAAGAATAAGACTAGGGAGGACGAAAATGACCTAAATGTTCATCCAATGACACAAATGAACTTATTGGATGCACAAGATTGGTTAAAAACCCTAATCGGACAAGAATAAGCCTAGGGAGGACGAAAATGACCTAAATGTTCGTCCAATGACACAAACACACCTATTGGATGCACAAGATTGCATAAAAACCCTAATTGGACAAGAATAAGACTTGGGAGGACGAAAATGACCTAAATATTCATCCAATGACACAAATGAACTTATTGGATGCACAAGATTGGTTAAAAACCCTAATTGGACAAGAATAAGCATAGGGAGGACGAAAATGACCTAAATGTTCATCCAATGACACAAACCCACATATTGGATGCACAAGATTGCTTAAAACCCTAATTCGACAAGAATAAGACTAGGGAGGACGAAAATGACCTAAATGTTCATCCAATGACACAAATGAACTTATTGGATACACAAGATTGGTTAAAAACCCTAATCGGACAAGAATAAGCCTAGGGAGGACGAAAATGACCTAAATGTTCATCCAATGACACAAATGAACTTATTGGATGCACAAGATTGGTTAAAAACCCTAATTGGACAAGAATAAGCCTAGGGAGGACGAAAATGACCAAAATGTTCATCCAATGACACAAATGAACTTATTGGATGCACAAGATTGGTTAAAAACCCTAATTGGACAAGAATAAGACTAGGGAGGACGAAAATGACCTAAATGTTCCTCCAATGACACAAATAAACTTATTGGATGCACAAGATTGGTTAAAAACCCTAATTGGACAAGAATAAGCATAGGGAGGACGAAAATGACCTAAATGTTCATCCAATGACACCAACCCACATAGTGGATGCACAAGATTGCTTAAAACCCAAATTGGACAAGAATAAGACTAGGGAGGACGAAAATGACCTAAATGTTCATCCAATGACACAAATGAACATATTGGACGCACAAGATTGGTTAAAAACCCTAATCGGACAAGAATAAGCCTAGGGAGGACGAAAATGACCTAAATGTTCGTCCAATGACACAAACACACCTATTGGATGCACAAGATTGCATAAAAACCCTAATTGGACAAGAATAAGCCTAGGGAGGACGAAAATGACCTAAATGTTCATCCAATGACACAAATGAACTTATTGGATGCACAAGATTGGTTAAAAACCCTAATTGGACAAGAATAAGCCTAGGGAGGACGAAAATGACCTAAATGTTCATCCAATGACACAAATGAACTTATTGGATGCACAAGATTGGTTAAAAACCCTAATTGGACAAGAATAAGCATAGGGAGGACGAAAATGACCTAAACGTTCATCCAATAACACAAACCCACATATTGGATGCACAATATTGCTTAAAACCCTAATTGGACAAGAATAAGACTAGGGAGGACGAAAATGACCTAAATGTTCATCCAATGACACAAACACACCTATTGGATGCACAAGATTGCATAAAAACCCTAATTCGACAAGAATAAGACTAGGGAGGACGAAAATGACCTAAATGTTCCTCCAATGACACAAACACACCTATTGGATGCACAAGATTGCTTAAAAACCCTAATTGGACAAGAATAAGACTACGGAGGACGTAAATGACCTAAATGTTCCACCAATGACACAAATGAACTTATTGGATGCACAAGGTTGGTTAAAAACCCTAATTGGACAAGAATAAGACTAGGGAGGACGAAAATGACCTAAATGTTCATCCAATGACACAAATGAACTTATTGGATGCACAAGATTGGTTAAAAATCCTAATTGGACAAGAATAAGCCTAGGGAGGACGAAAATGACCTAAATGTTCGTCCAATGACACAAACACACCTATTGGATGCACAGGATTGCATAAAAACCCTAATTGGACAAGAATAAGCCTATGGAGGACGAAAATGACCTAAATGTTCGTCCAATAACACAAACACACCTATTGGATGCACATGATTGCATAAAAACCCTAATTGAACAAGAATAAGCCTATGGAGGACGAAAATGACCTAAATGTTCGTCCAATGACACAAACACACCTATTGGATGCACAAGATTGCATAAAAACCCTAATTGGACAAGAATAAGCCTAGGGAGGACGAAAATGACCTAAATGTTCATCCAATGACACAAATGAAATTATTGGATGCACAAGATTGGTTAAAAACCCTAATTGGACAAGAATAAGCCTAGGGAGGACGTAAATGACCTAAATGTTCATCCAATGACACAAATGAACTTATTGGATGCACAAGATTGGTTAAAAACCCTAATTGGACAAGAATAAGCATAGGGAGGACGAAAATGACCTAAATGTTCATCCAATGACACAAACACACATATTGGATGCACAAGATTGCTTAAAACCCTAATTGGACAAGAATAAGACTATGGATGACGAAAATGACCTAAATGTTCATCCAAAGACACAAATGAACTTATTGGATGCACAAGATTGCATAAAACCTAATTCGAAAAGAATAAGACTAGGGAGGACGAAAATGACCTAAATGTTCATCCAATGACACAAATGAACTTATTGGATGCACAAGATTGGTTAAAAACCCTAATTGGACAAGAATAAGCATAGGGAGGACGAAAATGACCTAAATGTTGATCCAATGACACAAACACACATATTGGATGCACAAGATTGCTTAAAAGCCTAATTGGACAAGAATACGACTAGGGATGACGAAAATGACCTAAATGTTCATCCAATGACACAAATGAACTTATTGGATGCACAAGATTGGTTAAAAACCCTAATTGGACAAGAATAAGCCTAGGGAGGACGAAAATGACCTAAATGTTCGTCCAATGACACAAACACACCTATTGGATGCACAAGATTGCATAAAAACCCTAATTGGACAAGAATAAGCCTAGGGAGGACGAAAATGACCTAAATGTTCATCCAATGACACAAATGAACTTATTGGATGCACAAGATTGGTTAAAAACCCTAATTGGACAAGAATAAGCCTAGGGAGGACGAAAATGACCTAAATGTTCCTCTAATGACACAAACACACCTATTGGATGCACAAGATTGCATAAAAACCCTAATTCGACAAGAATAAGACTAGGGAGGACGAAAATGACCTAAATGTTCATCCAATGACACAAATGAACTTATTGGATGCACAAGATTGGTTAAAAACCCTAATTGGACAAGAATAAGCCTAGGGAGGACGAAAATGACCTAAATGTTCGTCCAATGACACAAACACACCTATTGGATGCACAAGATTGCATAAAACCCTAATTGGACAAGTATAAGGCTAGGGAGGACGAAAATGACCTAAATGTTCCTCCAATGACACAAACACACCTATTGGATGCACAAGATTGCATAAAAACCCTAATTCGACAAGAATAAGACTAGGGAGGACGAAAATGACCTAAATGTTCCTCCAATGACACAAACACACCTATTGGATGCACAAGATTGCATAAAAACCCTAATTCGACAAGAATAAGACTAGGGAGGACGAAAATGACCTAAATGTTCATCCAATGACACAAATGAACTTATTGGAAGCACAAGATTGGTTAAAAACCCTAATTGAACAAAAATAAGCCTAGGGAGGACGAAAATGACCTAAATAATCATCCAATGACACAAATGAACTTATTGGATGCACAAGATTGGTTAAAAACCCTAATTGGACAAGAATAAGCCTAGGGAGGACGAAAAAGACCTAAATGTTCGTCCAATGACACAAACACACCTATTGGATGCACAAGATTGGTTAAAAACCCTAATTGGACAAGAATAAGACTAGGGAGGACGAAAATGACCTAAATGTTCATCCAATGACACAAATG
Organism: Cicer pinnatifidum; assembly: GCA_037974775.1. Lineage (NCBI taxonomy): Eukaryota > Viridiplantae > Streptophyta > Magnoliopsida > Fabales > Fabaceae > Cicer > Cicer pinnatifidum. Next base: position 36,412 of record JBBPBR010000422.1, read on the forward strand.
AACTTATTGGATGCACAAGATTGGTTAAAAACCCTAATTGGACAAGAATAAGCATAGGGAGTACGAAAATGACCTAAATGTACGTCCAATGACACAAACCCACATATTGGATGCACAAGATTGCTTAAAACCCTAATTGGACAAGAATAAGACTAGGGAGGACGAAAATGACCTAAATGTTCATCCAATGACACAAATGAACTTATTGGATGCACAAGATTGGTTAAAAACCCTAATCGGACAAGAATAAGCCTAGGGAGGACGAAAATGACCTAAATGTTCGTCCAATTACACAAACACACCTATTGGATGCACAAGATTGCATAAAAACCCTAATTGGACAAGAATAAGACTAGGGAGGACGAAAATGACAAATGTTCGTCCAATGACACAAACACACCTATTGGATGCACAAGATTGCATAAAAACCCTAATTGTACAAGAATAAGACTAGGGAGGACGAAAATGACCTAAATGTTCCTCCAATGACACAAACACACCTATTGGATGCACAAGATTGCATAAAAATCCTAATTCGACAAGAATAAGACTAGGGAGGACGAAAACGACTTAAATGTTCCTCCAATGACACAAACACACCTATTTGATGCACAAGATTGCATAAAAACCCTAATTGGACAAGAATAAGACTAGGGAGGACGTAAATGACCTAAATGTTCCACCAATGACACAAATGAACTTATTGGATGCACAAGGTTGGTTAAAAACCCTAATTGGACAAGAATAAGACTAGGGAGGACGAAAATGACCTAAATGTTCATCCAATGACACAAATGAACTTATTGGATGCACAAGATTGGTTAAAAACCCTAATTGGACAAGAATAAGCCTAGGGAGGACCTAAATGACCCAAATGTTCATCCAATGACACAAATGAACTTATTGGATGCACAAGATTGGTTAAAAACCCTAATTGGACAAGAATAAGCATAGGGAGGACGAAAATGACCTAAATGTTCCTCCAATGACACAAACACACTTATTGGATGCACAAGATTGCTTAAAACCCTAATTGGACAAGAATAAGACTAGGGATGACGTAAATGACCTAAATGTTCATCCAATGACACAAATGAACTTATTGGATGCACAAGATTGGTTAAAAACCCTAATTGGACAAGAATAAGCCTAGGGAGGATGAAAATGACCTAAATGTTCGTCCAATGACACAAACACACCTATTGGATGCACAAGATTGCATAAAAACCCTAATTGGACAAGAATAAGCCTAGGGAGGACGAAAATGACCTAAATGTTCATCCAATGACACAAATGAACTTATTGGATGCACAAGATTGGTTAAAAACCCTAATTGGACAAGAATAAGCCTAGGGAGGACAAAAATGACCTAAATGTTCATCCAATGACACAAATGAACTTATTGGATGCACAAGTTTGGTTAAAAACCCTAATTGGACAAGAATAAGCCTAGGGAGGACGAAAATGACATAAATGTTCGTCCAATGACACAAATGAACTTATTGGATGCACAAGATCGGTTAAAAACCCTAATTGGACAAGAATATGCCTAGGGAGGAAGAAAATGACCTAAATGTTCGTCCAATGACACAAACACACCTATTGGATGCACAAGATTGCATAAAAACCCTAATTGGACAAGAATAAGACTAGGGAGGACGTAAATGACCTAAATGTTCCACCAATGACACAAATGAACTTATTGGATGCACAAGGTTGGTTAAAAACCCTAATTGGAAAAGAATAAGCCTACGGAGGACGAAAATGACCTAAATGTTCAACCAATGACACAAATGAACTTATTGGATGCACAAGGTTGGTTAAAAACCCTAATTGAACAAGAATAAGCCTAGGGAGGACGAAAATGACCTAAATGTTCGTCCAATGACACAAACACACCTATTGGATGCTCAAGATTGCATAAAAACCCTAATTGGACAAGAATAAGCCTAGGGAGGACGAAAATGACCTAAATGTTCATCCAATGACACAAATGAACTTATTGGATGCACAAGGTTGGTTAAAAACCCTAATTGGACAAGAATAAGCCTAGGGAGGACAAAAAATGACCTAAATGTTCATCCAATGACACAAATGAACTTATTGGATGCACAAGGTTGGTTAAAAACCCTAATTGGACAAGAATAAGCCTAGGGAGGAAGAAAATGACCTAAATGTTCGTCCAATGACACAAATGAACTTATTGGATGCACAAGATTGGTTAAAAACCCTAATTGGACAAGAATAAGCCTAGGGAGGAAGAAAATGACCTAAATGTTCGTCCAATGACACAAACACACCTATTGGATGCACAAGATTGCATAAAAACCCTAATTGGACAAGAATAAGACTAGGGAGGACGTAAATGACCTAAATGTTCCACCAATGACACAAATGAACTTATTGGATGCACAAGGTTGGTTAAAAACCCTAATTAGAAAAGAATAAGCCTAGGGAGGACGAAAATGACCTAAATGTTCAACCAATGACACAAATGAACTTATTGGATGCACAAGGTTGGTTAAAAACCCTAATTGAACAAGAATAAGCCTAGGGAGGACGAAAATGACCTAAATGTTCGTCCAATGACACAAACGCACCAATTGTATGCACAAGATTGCATAAAAACCCTAATTGGACAAGAATAAGCCTAGGGAGGACGAAAATGACTTAAATGTTCTTCCAATGACACAAACACACCTATTGGATGCACAAGATTGCATAAAAACCCTAATTGGACAAGAATAAGACTAGGGAGGAAGAAAATGACCTAAATGTTCATCCAATGACACAAATGAACTTATTGGATGCACAAGATTGGTTAAAAACCCTAATTGGACAAGAATAAGCCTAGGGAGGACGAAAATGACCTAAATGTTCATCCAATGACACAAATGAACTTATTGGATGCACAAGATTGGTTATAAACCCTAATTGGACAAGAATAAGCCTAGGGAGGACGAAAATGACCTAAATGTTCGTCCAATGACACAAACACCCCTATTGGATGCACTAGATTGCATAAAACCCTAATTGGACAAGAATAAGACTATGGAGGACGAAAATGACCTAAATGTTCGTCCAATGACACAAACACACCTATTGGATGCACAAGATTGCATAAAAACCCTAATTGGACAAGAATAAGCCTAGGGAGGACGAAAATGACCTAAATGTTCATCCAATAACACAAATGAATTTATTGGATGCACAAGATTGGTTAAAAACCCTAATTGGACAAGAATAAGCCTAGGGAGGACGAAAATGACCTAAATGTTCGTCCAATGACACAAACACACCTATTGGATGCACAAGATTGCATAAAAACCCTAATTGGACAAGAATAAGCCTAGGGAGGACGAAAATGACCTAAATGTTCATCCAATGACACAAATGAACTTATTGGATGCACAAGATTGGTTAAAAACCCAATTGGACAAGAATAAGCCTAGGGAGGACGAAAATGACCTAAATGTTCATCCAATGACACAAATGAACTTATTGGATGCACAAGATTGGTTAAAAACCCTAATTGGACAAGAATAAGCCTAGGGAGGACGAAAATGACCTAAATGTTCGTCCAATGACACAAACACACCTATTGGATGCAAAGGATTGCATAAAAACCCGAATTGGACAAGAATAAGCCTACGGAGGCCGAAAATGACCTAAATGTTCGTCCAATGACACAAACACACCTATTGGATGCACAAGATTGCATAAAAACCCTAATTGGACAAGAATAAGACTAGGGAGGACGTAAATGACCTAAATGTTCCACCAATGACACAAATGAACTTATTGGATACACAAGGTTGGTTAAAAACCCTAATTGTACAAGAATAAGCCTAGGGAGGACGAAAATGACCTAAATGTTCAACCAATGACACAAATGAACTTATTGGATGCACAAGGTTGGTTAAAAACCCTAATTGGACAAGAATAAGCCTAGGGAGGACGAAAATGACCTAAATGTTCGTCCAATGACACAAACACACCTATTGGATGCAAAGGATTGCATAAAATGCCTAATTGGACAAGAATAAGCCTAGGGAGGCCGAAAATGACCTAAATGTTCATCCAATGACACAAACCCACATATTGGATGCACAAGATTGCTTAAAACCCTAATTGGACAAGAATAAGACTAGGGAGGACGAAAATGACCTAAATGTTCATCCAATGACACAAATGAACTTATTGAATACACAAGATTGGTTAAAAACCCTAATCGGACAAGAATAAGCCTAGGGAGGACGAAAATGACCTAAATGTTCATCCAATGACACAAATGAACTTATTGGATGCACAAGATTGGTTAAAAACCCTAATTGGACAAGAATAAGCCTAGGGAGGACGAAAATGACCTAAATATTCATCAAATGACACAAATGAACTTATTGGATGCACAAGATTGGTTAAAAACCCTAATTGGACAAGAATAAGCCTAGGGAGGACGAAAATGACCTAAATGTTCATCCAATTATACAAATCAACTTATTGGATGCACATGATTGGTTAAAAACCCTAATTGGACAAGAATAAGCCTAGGGATGACGAAAACGACCTAAATGTTCATCCAATGACACAAATGAACTTATTGGACGCACAAGATTGGTTAAAAACCCTAATTGGACAAGAATAAGCCTAGGGAGGACGAAAATGACCTAAATGTTTATCCAATGACACAAACACACCTATTGGATGCACAAGATTGGTTAAAAACCCTAATTGCACAAGAATAAGCCTAGGGAGGACGAAAATGACTTAAATCTTAATCCAATGACACAAATGAACTTATTGGATGCACAAGATTGCTTAAATCCCTAATTGGACAAGAATAAGCCTTGGGAGGACGAAATGACCTAAATGTTCATCAAATGACACAAACACACCTATTGGATGCACAAGATTGGCTTAAAACCCTAATTGGACAAGAATAAGACTAGGGAGGACGAAAATGACCTAAATGTTCATCCAATGACTCAAACACACCTATTGGATGCACAAGATTGGTTAAAAACCCTAATTGGACAACAATAAGCCTAGGGAGGATGAAAATTACCTAAATGTTCATCTAATGACACAAACACACCTATTGGATGCACAAGATTGGTTAGAAACCCTAATTGGACAAGAATAAGCCTAGGGAGGACGAAAATGACCTAAATGTTCATCCAATGAAACAAATGAACTTATTGGATTCACAAGATTGCTTAAAAACCCTAATTGGACAAGAACAAGCCTAGGGAGGACGAAAATGACCTAAATGTTCATCCAATGACACAAATGAACTTATTGGATGCACAAGATTGGTTAAAAACCCTAATTGGACAAGAATAAGCCTAGGGAGGACGAAAATGACCTAAATGTTCATCCAATGAAACAAATGAACTTATTGGATTCACAAGATTGCTTAAAAACCCTAATTGGACAAGAATAAGCCTAGGGAGGACGAAAATGACCTAAATGTTCATCCAATGACACAAATAAACTTATTGGATGCACAAGATTGGTTAAAAACCCTAATTGGACAAGAATAAGCATAGGGAGGACGAAAATGACCTAAATGTTCATCCAATGACACAAACACACTTATTGGATGCACAAGATTGCTTAAAACCCTAATTGGACAAGAATAAGACTAGGGATGACGTAAATGACCTAAATGTTCATCCAATGACACAAATGAACTTATTGGATGCACAAGATTGGTTAAACACCCTAATTGGACAAGAATAAGCCTAGGAAGGACGAAAATGACCTAAATGTTCATCCAATGACACAAATGAATTTATTGGATGCACAAGTTTGGTTAAAAACCCTAATTGGACAAGAATAAGCCTAGGGAGGACGAAAATGACCTAAATGTTCATCCAATGACACAAATGAACTTATTTAATGCACAAGATTCGTTAAAAACCCTAATCTGACAAGAAGAAGCCTAGGGAGGACGAAAATGACCTAAATGTTCGTCCAATGACACAAACACACCTATTGGATGCACAAGATTGCATAAAAACCCTAATTGGACAAGAATAAGACTAGGGAGGACGAAAATGACCTAAATG